>CAJPEV010000511.1:0-110072 GCA_905338385.1 Darwinula stevensoni
GTCCTCGGGATCGATCCCAACGTCCTCGGGATCGATCCCAACGTCCTCGGGATCGATCCCAACGTCGTGGAAAAGATTCGTTCCGTGATATGGCTTCCATAATAAGCCGATATGAGACTCGTCTCATGCATAAGAGAGGGAAGAGCACCTCCGTTCGCCGAGAGCTCATAAACAAACTCCGTCAGCCGTGAAATATCTCCGTGGAATAATGCAATAACCCCTGCGTGATCATATCCCGCTCGAGTCACACAAAGGAATCTCTTTCCCCCCCGCACAGTGTTGTTTCCGCGGACGGAGAGGGAGAGAGGGGAATGCATGATAAAAACGCGGAGCCCGATATTTCCCCTCGATGACGGCGCGAGCATCCATAACAACGCCCAGCCTGGTTTGCAGGGTAAAATATCGCCTGTTTCAAGGCCGGAAAGTCCGCGTGATGAGTCTATTAGTAGGGATGAAGACACGCTTCCTTTGTTGAAGACCTGTAATCCTGGACTCCCTCAGGCGTGAAACCGAGGGGGGAAAGGGTCTCGCCTGGATGTCTAGACCAGAGGGTTCCAAACATTTTTTTTTTTAATGGAGAACGTGTGATGGATCTCCAATGCCGTCGGGTCGGTTTCGTTCCGGCGTGCATCGAAAAGTTTCCTGATTTTTTTTTCGGTGTGGCTGAGCAGTATCGGCGGGGAAGGAATGAATGACAAGGGCGTTTCAAGATGTGCCGTGAAAGAAAAGGAGACTGGGTCCTGCCCCTCAACATTCCAGTCTGAAGTGATATCGCAATTCAACTGGTTGATTTCATGCATTCTTCTGAGATTTTACCCGTTAAAAAATATTCATTTTTGAATTCATTCAAAAATTTCATCAGAAAAGTTCGCGTGAAAAGCTCGACTTGGATGGCGGTCGATAAAAGTTGCACGAGTCCCACATTGACAACTGCTGCCAATGGGTCCATCTACCGACTGCCAATGGGTCCATCTCGCGTCTGGCTCTGTCTTTATCCTCGAGTTTATATGGCCCATCGGGGAGAGGAAGGATCAGGTTGGCAATGTCGCATCAAACAACGCGACTTGGCTCCTGTTCAGGACGACCTAATGTCGACCCTGTGTTTTCTCCTTTATAGGGTCTCTTTCCTTCTTTTTATGGCCTGCCCATCTCGAGCAAATTTCCTCTCGGCCTCTCCCACTGTTAGGAAATGAAATCGCAAGAGGAGAAAGTTTATCGCGATTTCAATTAAATTGTTCCCCGGAATAGGGGAATTTAGCTTCTTTCGCACAAGTTCTCTCGCCCAACTTCCCCGGAAGAAAGGAAGCTGGAAGAAGAAGATATTGGCCAATTAGGCGGGAAAGTTCCCATTGATCCGAAGAACAAACATGGCCGAACAATGGGGGAGAACGAGGGTGGAAAACGGGAAGCACATAATTGCAAAGCAAAACTAGCCTTGCTCTCTCGTGTATATCTTTTTCCAAAAGGGTCCGAAAAAGAATCAACTCCCACCCTTTTTTTTTTTTTTAGTGTCGAAGTAAGGTCAATATTGACACTATCCGCTCATTGTCCCTCCGCTGCATCGACTGTCCACTTGAAAGTATTGCATTTTTTTCTTCCCCTTTGTATTATCAAAGCCCCACGAGGTTTTCGTCCCTGGCAGCTGACATCTCTCTCTCTCCGTCATATATGGGTTCGAGTCTGCAACATCGTATTATACTGACTCGATTCGAGTTATTGTGGGGAGGACAATGGGTCATTTCACGATCCCTGATCATGTAATTTTCTTTTTTCGTGCCCTTTGTTGTCCATGATAGTGAGCGGAATCAAGAAGTCTCCTCTTCCCTCGAGAAAAATGGTCCATATAATTTGATCAGCCATCGATTCCTCGTTAGTGCTACACAGTCTTTCCTTTTTCTCCCTCGGGGATCCTTCAAAAACGGGGAATCTCCCTCCACCCTCCCTAATAACGGCGATGGCTTGCCCGATATCGGTGATGGCTTGCCGATATCGGCGATTGCTTTCCCGGTATCATCGTTGTATCAAGATTGGCGGATTCCAGAGATCGAATTCCAATGGCGCCGAAAATCAGCAGCGCTAATAAATAACGATCATAATCAAGTTACGAATGATAAGACTGGCTCGAAGCGTATCAAAGAGCAGAGGAAAACAGATTCAAAGGCAAGGAAGCCGCCAAGATAAGCTTGCGAACGTGAGAGACCGGGGCGATAATGAAGCTTCCAATCAGTCATGCACCGTCTACAACGGAAAAAAACCCCCAGCCTCACGGAACCATAATGGCTGATGAGTGTCTCGATTGCCGGTGATCTGCGAAATAAGCTGAAGCAAAAACGCGTTTCCCTCACGCTACTCGGGCTGTGGAATGCCTTTCATCTCGGAGATCACGATTCCAAACGGCCTCGAGGGATCTTCGAAGCTCTGACAGCTTATCACGAAAGGCATCATATACTTCCTCGACACGTGATTTCAGCTTCTCTGCTGTATGTGTATACATAGACATGACACACTTGACAAGCTGACATTGAACTTTGTGTGCTGTGTTAATCTTCGTGACTCCATCCGCAACACGGACCCCTTGTTCACACCCAAGTGGAAAAATCGTGATGTGAGGCTTTGCAAGCAAGGAACCGATAGCAAACATCTCGAAACCTTCATGGACGAAAGCTCAATAACGATCTTTTCTCACGCCGGACGACGAAGAGAACGATTTCCTTTCCCTTCCCCCCTCCTCCTTCCCCCCGCCTTCCCCCTCCGCCTTCCCCTCCTTCCCCCCCGCCACCATTTCGACGCCTTTCCTCCTTCATTGAAAGTTGAATGCACTCGAGTCGAAAGAAGCTATGATTCATGGTAGGCAAAGTCATTATCAACCTATCCCCACGCCAGAATTAGGACGAAACTGGGGGAGGAAACGAAATTTGGAAGCTCCCATGGTTTTTATCATGCAAATTCCCGCTTCATAATTCTCGGATCCTCATTTCCCGAGCATCGACCATTACGTAGCCGTGAGGAAGCTCCCGTAACTGGATTAGTGCAGGGAAACAAGGATGGGCTTCATCATTCACCAATCTCCTGCAAACATATACAGTCATACGTAGACACAACCCAGTGCCGAGTTCCCCCAAGACTCCTCTAAGTATCGTCTTTCGACAGGATCGCAGCGTGCAAAGCGAACGAGGGGAAGTTGCCCAAGTGGGGCAGCCAAAGGCGACAACGCGAGATTGAGAGTTCAGAATCAGTACTCCATTGTCTGGCTGATTTCCCGTGGAGAATCGGAGGGAGGCGTCATTTTCCGAGGCACCCTACAAGCACTGACCTCATTATATTTCACCAACGAATTAAGAAGGCCTGAAAGGGAGATTCCGGGAGAATCTCGGAGAGGCGTGGGCTGGAAACATGAAGCCTCTGGGTCATCAAGGGAGATGAATGAGATGGTGTGATGCGGATGGTGATCATCCATTTCACGCCTCTCTCCCCCAGTTCATGAAATCTCGCAGTAGGTAGGCTAGGCCGAGCTATCATTTCATCCTCACGCCCTCCTCCCTTTGCCAGGATGATTTACTAGCTCCGTAATGTGCAACCACTGACACATCAGGCAAGATTCCTTCCTTATCAGTATCACACCCCAAGACATTCTATTCCTGGTATGCAGCTTGTTAGACATGGGATCTCTTGGCTTTCCAGTGACTCGGATGGAATTTAAGCTATGGAACGTATGGTTAAGAGAGAAGAAAAAGAACAAGAAGACTTGCATTGTCTGGTAAATGCGGATAAGGACTCGAACCTGAACTTCCATAAAATGTATGACAATTAAAGTTTTAAAGATGGAGATGAAAATCTCACGATGTCCGAAGATCGTGACTGTTCCCGAAAAGGCCACGACAGATGAAACTGCTTCAACTTGGATGGAAGGAAAATTGAAACATTTTATGATGCAATCATGGGAAAGTGAATGATCGTCCAGTCTCTTCACGTTCCCTCGTCTCACAAATGACAAGACGATAAAACGAGGCCGACGGCATCATAACGAGATGCATTTATAGATGTTCCATAATGCATGACGTCAACGATGTCGAACTGGTCTGTCAACAGGAACAAAAGATAATTCAACCGGAATCAAGAAAGGACCAGAGAAGGCTGGGGAAAGCAACCCAGTTCTTTCTCGGACGAGGGGCTTTCCGAGTTCCAAGGTGAAATTGCTACTGGCGATACTCGAAGCAGTTAATCAGAGCACATTACGCAGTTGTATGTAACCGTAACCGTAGCGGTAACCATAGCGGTAACGGTAGCTTCTCATCGTCTACAAGAACACTACGGAAGAATTGCATCCACCGGACTTCTTCCTGGAGCCGCGGTTAAAATTTCAGATAGGGCGGATGCTGTCGATTGTTTGACCCTAGGGGGAGAAAATTATGGGCTGATTCCCTGAAAACAACACCTGAAGTTTGGGCTAGGGCTCCAGCTTCCTCGACAGGAATACTGTAATCCCCACCTGGATAATGACGACCTGTCGATGAAGGGGAGGGCGGGAAACAAAGAACTGTAATGAACAGCTGCGAACCAGGGGTCTTAGATCTCAATCCCATTCCAAGTTGAAGGACACGTCACCAATTAATTACAGGAGGAGCCCATCACCACGTGACAGTCATTATTCATAATGTGGACCATCAAAGAGAGCAGCTCCCTGTCAACACTGGGGGCTAATTAGTGGAAGAGTCACCGTGGGAAGGAGGGGGCATTGATTGTATAATGGCAACCTTGTTCGGATTTTTTCTCCCCCCCCATTTCCCAACGCATTCCCAAGCAGCTTCCGGTCTTTTTCGCTTTCTGCATCCGTGAACACAAGCGGCAGATGTGCGATACAGGTCGGTTTGTTACACGACAGTCGAGCATGGATTTAACGAGATCAAAACCAGTTAAAAAAGTTGAGGATGAATCCAATTTCTAGTTCGGCAGGCGTGCAATCTCGTCGGCCACTCGAGTGGAAAACGACTGAGGGATGGAAAGGGGTAATACATGTGGAATAACCCCTGAATTTTTTCCCCCTCCTCTTCTGTCATGCAAACAGGGAAGAAACAACACGGGCATCTGGATGGTCCGCGAGGGATTTGCATCGACAATGATGTTGAACCGCGTATTCGATTGCAAATTTTCTCTGTTTGATATCGCAGGAAGGAAGACGGCTGGGGGTATCCGGGCAGAATGATGTCTCCATCTGTTCTTGACAGGGCTCTTTTTAATGGGCAGGCTAGAGTTCTTATATCCCCATAACCTTCAGCTGGCAGGGAAAATGGAAGCCCTGGAGGGATAAAATCCATTTCGAGGGCTGAAACCATCAAACATGGACGAAATGGGGAGATACGAATTCTTTTCAACAGAGGGAGGTAAAGCTTCTACATGGAGAAGGAGAGAAACTTTTCTCCTTGTATCTTCTTGAGGTTAGCTTTTCGCTTCGACCCATGGCTGAAATCGAAAGGAGGTATCTCCTGAAGCGTTGATCCATCTGTAGGGAAGGGAAAGGGAAGGTCCTTTATCTCTAGGACGAGTCCAGAGGGTCAGTGTGAGCGCCATCGTTGAAGAGGAAGATGCGTCGCTATGCCCCGTGAGACACTTTTCTCAGCATCGCGGGTATGCTTGTTGCAAAGCTGTTCGTGCAGCTTTTAGGGCTCTTTGGTGACAATTTCTTTCCTGCACCTCCATAGCGAATAGTCGCAAGTGCTAAGGCCCGGAGTCCTTGGAGGTCGTCTCAATGGTTTCAATGGTCTCAGATCCACAACCAATCCACCAGTCACCTACCAATCCCACCAGCACAACCTAAAGGCAAAGGGACCGTCCGTCCTGTCTTGACAATATCCACATCCGAGAAAATTTCCTAAAATTATTATTATATCAATATATATATAGCTTTTGACAGGGACATCCTTCCAGATCCGAGTTAGAAACGTTTATCTTCAGTGAAAACTTACATTTCGGAAAATTTTCATTTTGTCTCTCACGCTCTTCCTTACAAAGATAACTGATGTTCCTGAATTTTGTACTGATAAAGAAGTCGAGGATCTCAGTTTGCAGATGACTTAACTTGCTGGATGACCAAAAACGTAGTGCATTTTTTCCAGTCCATAAATTCCAGCATATGTAGGATGAAGTATTGTTCCCAAACTGAGCCTTCCGGTTTTCCCTCAAAAAATCGTCATCGGTATTTTTCACCAGAAGTAAACACAGAATTCCAGAGGTAAATAAAGTTGACTGTGAGAGCAGATCCACGAAATTTTCAGATGAAATCTAATTTATATGACTTCATTTTAGCAAGAGGGTTTCATCGCGGTCCCATTGAAGAACCTTTCTCTCTTGCAAGAGTCTGATTTTATTGAGCTTTATTTCGGGCTCACAATAGGCTGCAGATATAAGTTTACTCGAACTCCCATATGAAGGATTGATAAGGTCCATGACTGAGGAACGTCCGGATCCATTCGTTTATCTCGAATCATTGCGCCTCTCTCACGTCAGCAATTCACCTGTCCTTGTTTCCTGTCCTTTTTCGCAACGGACACAATGGTCACGTAAGATACTCGCTCGTATTTCTGGTGATGATAAAGGAAAACATTCATTCTGCCCTACGACCAATAGCCGGAAGGGGCAGTGGTGAAGTCCATGCATTGAACCAACACGTCCACATTGATGGATCGAAGGACTCAAGCAGATGGAAGATATCATCGGTCGGACGGGCGACGTTCGTCCTATCGTTTTCTGGGGTGTCCAGGGCTTTCAAAATGTTGAACGATCCACTGGATTTTGTCAGTCATCGTGAAAACCTTGAGATCCATGCATACTCTAGAGAGAGAAACCCTTCAGATTAAAATGCTGTTATCGACAGTTTAGACATTCGGTCTCTTTGCAATCCTCTTCCTAGTAAACATCTAGAAGGGCTATGAGAATCTTTTCTTCTTCGTTTTCAATGGATCCTTTCACATTCAGGTTTCGCTAGGAATAAACTTGCTGATACCACGACAAAAGATGGTTCTTTCACAGGGTTGTGCATTTAGCTTCCAACATTCCTGAACATCTTGAAAATTCTGTCTAAAGTCCCTTGCGAAGAAACATGGAGACAACTTAATCCTAATGGCTCTCATCTGGAAAAGTTCAAGGGATCTCGGAATCAGAAGTTGGTGTATTCCTAACTCTTTAATTATCCATTCGACTTCTAGCTCCAGCTAATTAAAGCAAGAGAATCTCATTTTAGAATATCGGAAACTGCCTCAACTTGCCTCTCCCACGCACATTTTCGCGCTCTCGTAGTGTAACTGCCTCTACATGGGGTCAGAGTTCATGTGAGCACATCAGTTCAATGTGCTGCTTTGTTATAAGTGGCATTTTCGATGCGCACTTTTTTCCCACACAAATTATTTACGATGTAGTGTTAGAATACCTTGGGCGAGTTAAGTTTATTTAAATACCTAAACATATATAATGCTTCTACATGCAAACATAAACAAATTTTAGTCATAAAAATCTTTAGGTGTTTCGAAACTCTAATTATAAATTTCTGAATATCTAAAGATTGACTATAGTTGTAAGCTTTTAAATAAGTATTTCAAGTCTGAAAACAAAAATTTTCACAGGCATTATTGATATGAGTGTCTGTTAAAGGGTTGATAGCAGTCCAAACAGGTCCATTTGCTCGCCGTCGACTGGGAAATAACATTTTCGGTTTTACGAGCATTGCTTGAGGCTATCAAGCATCTGTACTGTGAAATTCCTGAGACCAACGGGCACTTTTGCCTTGAGAAGATTCCAGCATCAACGATCCAAGGAGGAGCTGGCTTTGTCCTCTCTTCGTTTTAATTGGGGGATTTAATTTTGGGGGATTTTAGGGATTTAATTGGGAGGTGCTTGTGAGATTAAGCTCCACATTTCCAAAAATAATTATTTTCACGTGATTATGGCGTCATTTCTCGTTGAATCTACTCCCCTGATCATGACTGAACATTTTAAATGACTATTTCTAATCATACTACATCATCATACTAATGTCTAGTATGAAGGAAATGACTTCCAGTTCCATAAACTATGAATATCAGAGAGCCATAACATCGATAAACCCTGGCTAAACTCCAAGTCACTCAGATACTTAACGATTATTGGAGAAAATTCTATTGACTTCATCAAAATCGCCCTTCAATTCCAAGAATAATGAAAATACGGCAAAACTACAGGAAATTTAGATTCTGCTGCTTAAGGGGAAGGGTAAGTATCGTGCCTTGCCATATTACTAGGGTGAATCATTCAAGATGATCGAAGGTGCCGGTGGTTGCTTCGAAGGAAAGCAAGTGTTCTCGGAAATTATTGCTTGACTGTGAAGAGACGCATCCTGAATGGATTGTGCAGGCGAATACAATGGCACACGTTCGGAGGAGAGTGGAAGCCAATGTCGTTCTTTCTTCGAAGTGAGGGAACAGATGCAAGTCCGTGTCCGAGGCCAAGAGACCGGAACTGAAGGCGAAGAGAGGGAAAGAGGAGGAGAAGGGGAAAAAAAGGAGGATCGATAAGAGCCAATGTGGGATGAAAGCCTCGCGGTGTGGTACTGATGAGGACGCAAACAATACATCGAGGGGCATCCATTATCGGCTTCTCTGGAGTGAGAAAGACAGAAAAGATGAGAATGGGGAAATGGAGAAGGAAAAAAAGTATATATATCGGGAGATCCCTTACAGGGAAAAGGAAATGGACACAGCTTCCGGGTCTTTCAAATCTTTCTCCTGTAGTCTACAGGCACAAACGGGATCCTACGGTTACAAACCTGTTGAATTCTCGCCGAAATGGCCTCATTTGCTCGCGAATCGTAATCATCTTCCGTCAAGAGAACCGAATAGAAACGAGCCATGGATTCATGGAAGGATATGACCCTGCTCGCATATGTGGGTTGAGCTGCACCAGATGCAAAGTTTGCATTCGAGCCAGCTGCTGCTCCTTTAATATCACGGCTCCCAGTGAATTGTCAATATTGACTGAGCTTTCCTGGCACCTGCATTATCATGGCACCAGATAATCGGAGGGCGTCCGATGATCTCGTCTAATTGACAATCGCGCCCTAACTCGCTGATTCGGACTGTATTTTCCGCTTATTTTATTTACTATGGAGTGTCCCAAAACTCTTGTGCGGTGCCACACGTCTGCAGGAATATTGCCTGGTTCTAGAGTATATATTTTTTCCTTGCCCCGAGGGAAGCCGCTTGTCACTCTAGAGCAGCGTGAATTGAAGGGGGCAAGGGAAAGCCAACGATAATTATTTCCTACAACCCGATCCTAATAATACGTCTCAAGAAACCCAATCTCTGTGCGGGTCAAGGGGGATTTCTTGCCCTCAGACATATCCCAAGCTGGAATCTCGACTGCCACAAGCATCTCAAAAACGGAAATGCTCTTCGTCGAATAACGGCTGTTTCAACTACGCCCCTTGCAAAACTCTTGAAAGAATTCGTCGTCTGAATTTACATTTCCTATTCTGATAGGTTTCGCTTCCGAAGCACTCTTTAACAGAAGGTTTTACATGGGGTCCATACGAATTGAAACTTCTTATCTCTATATAATGGACGTTCCATAAGAAGTTCCATTGCTGGGGATGAGGGTCAATTACGAAAACAATGCCGAATAGGGCGATAAGGTCTCGGGCCCTCTCCATCTCTGACATTCCAATGTCCAACCCGAATGATATGGTATGCAATGAGAGACATACCAATACAGGCAATAAAGAACGGGAACGCGCGAGTCTCATGCATCTCTCGATTGACGACGATTAACCATAGAGATATCGTGGATACGTATATTTAATATTGACAGATAGTAATGCTTCGACGAGAAATAGCTTGCGCTTCTTCATTTGTCATGGTCATGACACGAGGGGTGGATGCTACAATATCGAATACGGTTTATATGGGTTATTCAATTCCCTTTTACATAATTCATTAATTCCGTTCGACGGGAGGTATTCATCTCGAGGCTTGAGAGGTTTTTTTTTTCTCAGGAGAGATACAATCACGGAAAAGATGAGAACGATTCTGATATGCCATCTGGAGTTCATGACTCTAATTAAAAACTGAGGTTGAGTTCGTATTCATACATCAGCTGGCTTCTGGAGCACCAGCATGACCAAAAAAAGAAGCAAAACTGGTCTGCTCTTACCCTTTTTTTCCCCCTTCCATTCTCTTGGGGGGGAAAGGGTGAGATAGTCAGGAACAGTGGATCTTTTCCCACGGGAGTGACCACATCCCGATGGGATCGCAGACTAGAACGAGACACCTCAAGGGAGATCTGTAGACAGAAAAAAAGAGGAAGATAGAGGAAGCTGAAGAGCCAATTACGACATAGCACACACCCCATTACCTCCATTTCCTACTCGATCCTTTCAGCCTTTCATTCACTTCCATCCAGTAGAGTTAGACCGAACATTTGTCTCCTCCTAGTTGGACTGATTTCTCAATGTCCGCGTGTGATGAGATCTAATCCCCTCTTTAACGTCAACTAGGAGGGCTGTTCGATGGATTACATGGGAGATAAGCTATATGAACGCCATGTTGCATACTTCAAGGACAGGATTTTCGCATTTCATTTACGTGGGACGCGTGTTGATGAGAGGAAGCAGACGAGGTCACAGAATGGAACGAAGTCGGAGACGAGTTGCTCGTGATTGCCAGGCTTCGTGACTCGTTCCTCCCCATTCCCTACATTATCCTCAACACCAGAACTGGGTGGGATCAACCTTCTAAAAGGAAAAAGTCGTGATACGAGTGGGTGTTCTGGACAATCAAAAACCATGACTCGAAAGACCAGGGGGAAAAAAAGTCCTGACCCCTCTCTTCCCAGTCTTACGTCATGCCTTCCCGGCTTGATTCGAGTGAAAATAGCTGACTATTTTTAAAGGTTTAGTGAATCGAAAAGCACTCAGCAAGAGAGCGCGTGCACATCAATGAAAGGCTTTTTTTTCCGCTGTCGAAATGAGTTCAATCCCGGGGATCGGAGAATGACTTCGCAATTTTTTCAATCGTCCCCCTCTCCCTTTCTTTTCAATCTTCAAAATGGCTGCAGAAAAAAATCAACGGTCAATCAGGGTCTAGTGCATGGGTTGGGGGAATGGGGGATCGATCTGAGAGGAAGGGAGATGAACAGTATGTAACAGGTAGAATGGGTGTATGGGGGTCCCCTGAAAAAGCGTAGCGCAGGCGTGGATTCGATGCCGAATTCGTATTGCACAGGGGGAGGGGGAATGGGTAGAAAAGCGGCAGCTGGGCTCTGTCGCGTGTCAGTGCTGAGAGAAGTCTGTCATAGTGTATCTCCTGCCACACCCAGACGGATAAAGTCACCCAAGGGAGGTGTCGACAATGTGGATATGGATCACCCCAGACATCTAAACCTCCTCGGAGGAGAATGGTGATGTGGGGGGCTCCTGGGGCCAGCTCTTCTCACTATGGTAAGATAAACTTTCCTTTCAAACTTTAGCCTAATTCCTGCTAAGATTCGTTCATATTGACTCAGGTCGAGCTTATGGTAGCCAGTTCAGAGCGCGCAGGATAGAATGGCTGATTCATTATCTTATATGGGGGGGGGGGGGGGGTAGCAGGAGAGACATTCCCGACAATGGCCAACTCCCTCATCTACCAATATTGGAAAGGGAGAGAACTGGATAGAACGGGCAGGGCTCGTTTGTCTCGGTCGTAATTAAAAATCGGAAATTGTCATTGATGAATGTGAGACTCGGTTATTTACGACAAGGGGAGGGAGGATTTAGTGTGGTGGGTGGGCGCCAAATGCAGTCCATCCTTTTCGCATTCGATTCAGACCATAATCCCAAATGGTAGATTGCCCAGGATTCCACGCCTAATACTGGCTCATTTCTCTTCCTCTCTATTGCTTCGCTGGTCCTGGAAGAACCTCATATGATATTAGATGGGGGAAGGTATGACCTGCCATCATGAGAAGCTCTTGTCTCCAGGGAATGAGATGGAGGATTTCTGGAGGTGTAGATTGATTGGGTTGGATTGCATACCCAGTTGATTTGACGGCTGATCTTGGGGTCTTTCTGCGTGCCTCGAATGGCGAATGTAAGCTTCGCGTGTAATAGAGCCTCCTTTGAGTATGATAATCAGGGAAATGAAAGGTGGAGATGCTGCGGAAAGGAGATTTATCCTTATTTATGTTAGAGGGATGTCAGATAACGCATCTCCGTTAAGTAAATTAATTCCCGTGCATTAGGTGAATCCGGCTTAATGTTATTCACTCGTGTCTAGAAGGGAGAGTAATGAGATCTTGGACTTCCTTTTCGGTTCTCTTTCTTCCCCCGCCAGGTCGTCGAGGACGAAGAGCTAATGCTATCTGGATCGGGCGAGGAGGAATGCGATTGCTGGGATATTCCACCTCCGCCGGAATTTCACCTCCCACCCCCGCCTGAACCCCCGGACTTCTGCAGTCACCCTATCTCACCGCCCTCTTCCTTCCACACCTGTGATAGTATCATGGTATGAACTTGAATCATCATAACGGAGGGAAACTTTGTACTCAGAAAATTAGCCATGTCAGAAGGTTAGCCGAAAATTAGTAGCGTTAAGGAAAGACCATTCCAGAAAACCTCGTTTATGCGAAGCAGCACTGTAGCAAACAGCAGTCAGCATCGATCTTCCAAATAACTATAAATTTAACTGCAAGTCGCAACTAGCAATCTATCATACGACACTTGCAATCGTTGCGAGACACCCACGATTTCAGTCGTGAATTTAGGTTCCTTTCGTTGAGGTGGTGCCAAGTCCTTCATATTTTACAAGTCGTCATCTTGTTCTTTATAGCCTCAAGAAGTGGACTTGGAGAAGTCCCAGCCGACGGTTCCCGTGGCCGTCATCGTCATCTGTGCAGCCGTCCTCGGTCTCACCCTCACTATTGCCTCCGTCTTTCTTTTCTGTCGGTGAGTCCAACAGAATTTCAATTTCGACTCGAGGAAGAGAAGAGCACCACAGAATATCCCCTGGCGTCCCTCGATACAGTCACCGGATATGGGCTCCATAATAGCGAGGAAAAGAGAGGAAACAATGGAGAGGAATGCAAACGCTATGCAGAAAGGGAGAGCGAGAATAATGAAGGGCAGCTGGTGCATCAAGGCGGGCCTTTCTAATGGATGCAGACTGTTCGATAAAGAGGAAGAGAGGAAGGAGGCCTTATGGCAAAAGCCTTTCCGGATTCCCGTCGTTCCTCGAGTTCCCTATCGGGTCCAGATGAAATTAGCGAGCGGAATTTCCTAGATCTTCTACCTATTATCATCCTCGTCCCAGAGGAATTTCATAAACGAGCCTTTGGGACTCCCATGACTCCAGTTTTAGCATACGCAGCGCTGAGAAATGACGATAGTGCACTTTATTAGCTCTTGAATCACGTCTTTTCTTGGAAGAGGAGTTTCTTAATCTGGCAGAAAGAATAAAATCCGCATAAATGAAGAAGGAGTGTCGTTGAGATTCATAAAGCGGCACGAGTGGTATGAAAGAGGTTCGATGATGCGGATGAAGGAAAAAGTTTTTCTCTCCGATGGTGTGGACAAAGGGGAGGTCATTCAATTACCGAGTCCCTCTTCTATCTGTCGCCTGCGATGCCCAGAGAAGCACTCTGACTGAATACAAAAGGATCCATTGTCCCTGCACCTCTTCACAGATAGAAGCTTCGATCCCAGATAAAATACCCTGCTTTTTCTTTTTTCTTCTTCCATTCTCACACCCAAGCAATGAATCACTAGGTATCGTCAACCAATCGTTAGTGGCACCAACGAAACTGCATCGCCTAAGGTCGCGTCTGACCAACACGGCTGAGACTTCTCTTAACAAGGCCAAGGAGAAATCGGGGATCGATTGCCCTTACATGAAACGGGAACAAGGGGAATCCGGGTCACGAAACTCCCCAGCTTTTGACGAGTAACAGAGAAAGACGCAGAAAAAAAAAGTCCCCGAGAACATGCGAAGGACAAAAACAGGAATCATCAATCACGTCACTTTGTGTGTCTGCTGACAATTCCTTCTCATTAAGGTGCCACCCAGCTGAGCACCGAAGACATTATCGCTGGCGCATTCTCTTCCAGGCTCACAAAAGCATGTGATGCCTTGAATATCTTTTCTGCTTCCCTTACTTTTTTTGCCTCGCGAGGAAGGAACTTCGTCTGAGGACGCTTGACTGATTTGGGAAGAGAGGGTTATATGGGGAAAGAAATGGGAGGAGGGAGGAGGGAGGGGGGAGGGGGGGGCGGAGGGAAACTTGGTTTCTCATCAGCAACTTCCTTCACGCTCTTGAGTCGCATGGAAGTTGATGGATTAGAAGTTGATGAATTGAGCTGACTCGATTAGCACCCTCTTGGCACGATGCAACCAACGTGTTTACTTTTCTCTCTTTTCTCTTTCAGATATCGTCGGAAGCTGAGGCCATCGCTGCCTGGGAAAGGGAGTTCGGAAAAGATCAATTCTCTCGCCACATCTGCCGTGGGCCTTTTCTATGAAGATCTCAACAATTCTACTCCCAGGCCCTTGCCTCCTTCCAATCAATACTGTCTTAGTCAGATTGACCATTTTACCAATCCGGTTAGCAGCACTTGTGCATGCGAGAGGTTTCATATTGCACACTGCACTCACTTCGGAATTCAATATTGCTCTCTCTATATCCTTCAGAGTGTGACGGGGGAATCTCGTGGGGCTTCGTCTTCAGAACTAAGTTCTTTCATACGTCTTGCACACGTTCCTTCATCTTCCTTCGACAATCAGTCTGGTCGAATTTCTTGTAGTCCAGTGTACGAGGAAGTCAAAACCTGTAAGTTACGTCCAATTTTTCCTTTCAAGTTCAACTCCTTCAGTTCCGCATATATACATATAAACATTGTACTTCTAGGCTCGATGCTGAGAATAAGGGGAAGTCCGGTGGGGAGCAGACCAAGACGAAACCATTGGCAGCAGCAACAGCATCAGGATCATAATCAAATCGACCATCCCGTTCCGAACATATACCAGGACACTGATTCTCTACGAAGTAGTGTCCTGTATTGCGATCCGCTGTTGGCCAGTGACGGAAGCCTGAATCAACAGCGACCTCGACGATCCTATCAAGGAGGCTCACGACTCAGTGGGGGCTCCTACGAGGAACCGGATTTCCACGAGGGTCTTCTGCGGCAGATGACGAGTCGCAGGCCGCCGACTTCCTACAGTGCAGACATGAGTGAAGAGGACGAGGACATGGCCCTTTCCCGGCTGGGCGGACCTTCCAAGAGGAACGGGATGGACCTGTACGTGAAACCCGTTGAAAGTGAATCGGAGTCCCTGTATAGCACGGGAAGGGTGCCGTATTACGCCAGTGACGTACTACCTCAGGACTACGAGGTGCCTCAACGGACTTCGATGACTCTGGACAAAAAGAAACAACGGACGGCGCCAAGCAAGGGAAGACGGAGGAGAACTGCCGGGAGGATGGAGATGGAAAGCCGACAACCTCAGTTACATCCCTATCCTTCACTGCCGGCTCCGAAACGATCGACCAGTTCCGTCAGCGGCCGACGGCTCTTGATCGAGTGGTCTGACAAAAGCAATAACTTCAACCCCGTCGTGCTTCCTAATCAATCCCAAAACTGTCGCCATGAATCGAGATCATCCTTCCAAAATCCGAACTCCTGATCTCTGAAAGGGGGAAGAAAAAAATAATAACCAGGACCAAAGTCACTAGTCAAAAGAGAAAATATCCAAAGGTGTAGTGGCTGTGATCAAGGAAGGCAACTACGACTATGAGGGAGTCAGAACTGTGATAAAAATCATACCGCCATGATCTCGGTCAACACGTTCCCTCATCCCTCTTCTGTTTTCTTTGTCCCCTCATTTGCGCACATATCCTCAGTCAGATCCTGCGAACCGTCGAGGTCCGTTGCATTTGCATCCTGTGTCCACGTTCCAGATGTTGGAAAAAACAATAAAAAGATACGATCGACGCGAATGATCTATCTCCACCCCTTTCTATTGTGGATCTGCCGACATCCTCATCGCGTACCCACTATCAGATGCTATAACCCCATGGGCCCATGTGCCGCCTTTCGAGCTTTTCTTTTTCTCCCCAAACGAGCTGCGTCTAATTGTCCCTTGGCTCATGTGGTGTAGATCGCGCCTCTCCTTTGGTCAGATACTATCCCGACCCATCCTGACACCTCCCCCCTTCCCCTCCCCTCTTCTCCCGTCCCCTCCTTCCCCCATTTCCCCTTCCCCTTCCCCTTCCCCTTCCCCCTACCCCTCGATCTATACGAGCGAAGCACCTGTGAAGCTCAAATTTTGCTGTTTCATGCGGAACGATCAGATATATGATTTATGAATTTTATCTTTTTGGGCTCTGCTGCTCCCGAAAGACAAGGAAGTCGAAACTATAAAAAGGAACTTTGCCATTTTTAAACTCAGATATCTTCTTTGACAAATATTTTTTTTTTACGCAATGAATCCTCATATGCTCAAAGCTCAAGTAGAACGTCCGCCGTTCTACTGCGAAGCAGGTGATCTACCATTAAGACGTTGACTGGTTTTTCAGCTTAATTTAAAGAAAAAATTTGTATTGCGTAATGCATGAGCTTGGATTCTGGGAGAATAATAAATATATTCACCAACTGTATATGAAATTAACTCGAAGATGCACTTGCCCTCTTGCAATATAACGACTCGTAGAAGCAATGATGAGTTTTGAAGGAACCACCTATGAGATACATCATGGACATTTACCAACGATCAATGCAGTTTGGGCCAAGAAATGCATGCTGCTCTGAAAAGTCCAAGAAAACGAGCAGCCGAGGCTCCGTTCTAAAACACAAATAATGCATAAAGACCTAATTCAGAGGCTTTGTATTGAGGCCTAGTCTAACTCTCTACGTTCAGATTTGTACGGTAGGACCAAAAACGTAAACAGGATAGGCTGAAATTGTCATCATTGGCCACTTCTACGGCCAGCTAAAGGCCGATACGGCTCAGGTCTAATTACGTCTGAAGGGCCTTGGGATCCAGCCGTGATATGAGCCATAATCTATTTAATGATATCATAAAAGTATGGGAAAGTTCCTCGGAGAAGGAGGAAACCGTGCGTGGCCGCCGTCTCTGACTCAATAAGGGGTCAATTGTCTCTACACAGCATTGTGGTTTTTATTTCAGCATTTCAGCATTTCACCATATCTCATGACACTTATCTGACTTGGAACTTGCGCTCGGGCATCTCATTAGCCAGAACATAAGCATTAGGATCATCGGGGTCAGGTCATTTAGCACATATATTTAAGCAAAGTTTTTAAGGCTTGAGCAAAAAAAGTCGATAGAAATGTAGCGTAAGCCTGTGCAGCAAGGCATAATAAAATGGGGTCCAAAACCACTGAGTGGAGTGGTCGCCATCGGACGCGAAGCATCCATCTCCGTTACTGTATGTATTATTGCACCATTCTGAAGAAAACCCGAGTGGTTCCCCCGAGCCTCCTGAGTGGATATGGGGCTTTCTTTTCCCGTTAATTCTCCGAGATTCTGTGCCGCGATTGCAGCTAATTCTACATCGTTGGGAAGCTCATTCCATCTCCTTTGATTTGGTATACAATACACGGGGACAGGAGTTTTGACAGGGCGATCAGGGAGAGATTGAAGGGTCCCTCCCACCCGCTGCCTTTCCGCTATTCAGTTTTTTTTTTTTCAATTGAGCATCACAACTTGTTTGGAATTTGAGTTTTGATTGTTGTTGTGTTGTGCTGGGAGGAATTGAGAGGAAAACTATGCTTCTTTTAGCGTTGTCAGAAATGGGACAGTAGTGACTTTTTTTTATATATGGTTCCGAACCATTAATGGTGCACGATGCCAATTTACTCAATGGGAATTCCCCCCCATACTGGCAGAGCCATTTGGTTTCCAGGCACAGAGCCATAAGTAAAGATGGTTCTTTGAGCAACGACTCGCGAACAGACTGTATTACGCATAATATTTTTTTAATGGTAAGAATTGAGACTGGAAGAAACAACTCCCTGGCATGCTCATGGCTGCAGCGATGTCCGCCGAGGAAACCTTGTAAATGCCTTTCTACATTACTTCATTAACGTATCAGAGGAGATGGGTTTCAACGACAGCAGGAAAGTAACTAGGGGAGAGACTCTTGGATGTTTCCCTGCAACATAATACGACCGAGGCCATCTGCGAGAAGTCCCACAAGTGTCGGCAGAGATTCTACCCACCGTCAATCCGACGAGGATAGGAGATGGATCCATTTGGGGGAGGGTGATCCACAAAATAGGTCCTATGGGAGAAAGAGATTGAAGGGAGGAGGAAGAAAATATAAGGAAGCAATCATGTTCCGATCAGAGGGCATCCATTACGACCGGGAAGTGTCCTGCCATCCCTGATGGATCACTCTCGATCAACTCCTCCTATATTCATTCTCTTTTTCCCGACTGGACGAAGTTCCGCTCCTTGGAGTGTTCTCGACCGTTTCTGACCGAACCGGCAGGTTCCGGATTTCTGGAATGAATCACGCGGTAGCGCTGTGACTGCATTCGCCCGCAGAGTAATGAAGAGACCGTATGGGGCCTTGGATAGATGCCAGGGGGGATATTCTCTTCACACCTACCATGCGCTCATTCACCACGGCGCCAAAACAACAACAGGGCATTAGCAATCAAATGAGACAAATGGGTAGGTCGATGGACAATGACACATTATTTTTCTCGCCATGTGTGGTCTCATCGCACCGCTCAACATCCACTGAACTGAAGAATATGTTTTCTCCTCCTCGAGACAATGCCTTGTACTGAACACGGACGCACACAACAAGGACTTTCGAGACAGCGGATCATTTCTCAAACCGTTTCGGTGAAAACACGGTCATTCATACTCGAGTCTTGCGGTGACACGGTGCTCATACATTACCTGGGTCGTACTGGAAGCCATACGGGCTCGAACGATCAGTAGGCGGTGATCGAGCAAGGCGTCAACAGTCGCGAAAGAAAGGCTTACATTTCATCTGAAAGGGTCAGGTCGGTCTCAGAGGAGCCATAAAAGAGAGAAGTACCGAGATTGGCCAGGAACATCCTGACTTGGGACTGGAATGTCTCCGAGAATTCCCTCGAGACGCCGGAGGGATTATTCCCGGGGGAAGATCCATTTTGATCCAGGAAGGGCTTTCCATCTTTGTCTTCCCTCTCTCTGTCCAGACAATATGACGCACATGGTTTGTCTTTACAGCTCCGAGCCCGTGCCATCTAATAAAGTCGAGGCGTGAGAAATTGCTCTCCTCGGTATTCGACACCAGAACTGGGATCGATCTATCAGGCGGAATGCATTTCAATTTAAGCCGGCGTTACGTTCCCGGATGCAGATAGATGACTTTCTCGTGTCACATCGGAGTATGAATGACATGTATCTTCGCTTTGCGATTTAGAATTTGAGAGAAAAGAGGGATGAAGATGTGCCAGGTTCTGATGAGCCTGATTTCTCGTCCCTGGTGAGCCTTCGGATTCGTTGCGTTCGCCGTTGAAAAGCATATCCGAGGGAAAAAGTGGGGCAAACTAGTCTTAATCTTCATCCTATTATGAAGCAGATGCATGATGTTTGTCGAACCCGTTGAGACCCATCAATATGGATTACGAGTGCGGAATCACTGAAATACATCCGGTAGGACACGAAACCGAATCCGACCCGATCGGAGCCGTGAATAGACGAGATTTCGGGGGAGGGCCCCGCACAGCAACGCGTTCCCTCGACGATTCTGCCCTCGCCACAACAGAAGCGACCGCAGACAGGCGTCTCCGATTACCCCAGGATGGCCATCTGCCTTCCTGTCCCGGGCCTTGCATATAAGGCCCTGGATAATCCAAAAAGAGGAAACGGGGGCCGGCTGAATTTTCCGCCCAATTTGCGGCTGATGTGAAAGGGAGCGCGAAAAAGGCGCCTCCTCTGTCACTCTCGATAGAAAAAAAAAGCCGCCTCTCGGAGACTCACGTTTTTCCATTGCCTGTCCCCCATTCATCCTATAATGAGGTAATAGGCTTTCGGACTCTCGCTCCCTTTGTGTGAGTCAGGCTTGGTGTTGAACGTGCGCTCGGGAGACGACAAACAGCGGACGAGAGAGGTCTTTTTCCACAGGGAAAAATGCGAGGGGGAACGGAATGAAGCCTTTATATAAAAACTGGGGAGACCCTCGTTCGTGGTGAGTGTGTGCCCATAGTGGAACTAAAATCGACCCATAAATCACGTGCCATGCCAATTGTGGCAAATTGAATTTCCTCTGCCTATCTGTGGAGGGATCCGTGGAAGCGGCAATTTACAAAGGAAATCGACCACTGAAAAGCCAATGGTGCCATGATTTTCAGACTGGCTGGAGCGAGGATGAAGTATGGGTTTAATCATGGATTCGCATGGAATGTACGAGGGGCGGAGAGAGAGAGAGAGAGAGAGAGAGAACCGCATGCCCAAACTCGACCGCTGCCAGCAGTGACGAGGGCATGAATTTTCATACTTCTGACCTCCCGGGATTCCAAGCTTCGAAAGAGGAAACCCAGCAGGCTGCCAAGGCAGAACAACGGGAGATTCCATTGTCTCCTTTCGCTCTCTAGAAATAGCAAAACAGCAGAGTCAGCTTCGAGATAATGGAGCTTGTTAGGGAGTACCAGTCCCAGAGTCGGAAAAAAAAGATAAAAAAGCTCGACGGGCAGATGAACCTTTCTTGCGTCGTCATCCCCATTATGAAGTCGCATTGTTCATCTCATCCATTCATCGCGTCAAATCTGACACCGGAGTCCATTCTTCCTTGCGTAAACGGAAGTGGAACTTCAAAACATTTTGACAGTCGAAGACGAGCCGATTCTTTCCCAGAACAAGACGGGAATAGGGTTACGTGTAAACAGAGGAAGCGAAGATACAAGACACGAGGAAACCTTTGCGAAAGGAAAGGTCGAAGGTGGCTTCCGAGACGTTTCCGCTTCGTAAACATTTCTATCGATCATCCCGCGGGAATTCAGTGCTTCGAGATTTTTTTCCCGAAAGCTTCTATCGCGAAGAAAGGTCATGCAGATGGTAGATGAGTCGATCCATACAGCCACTTCTCCCATGGGAACGAGGGCAATCTAGGAAATCAAGAAATTAGGTGGAAAGGTCCATTCGATGGATGACGGTGACAGATCGACGCTGATACAAGAATAGACATCGCGGAGGGCGGTGGAGAAGCAGGTCTTAGTAGCGGAAATTCATTCATTTGCCATTTGAATAATTCACTGGGTCGGAACGGAGGGGAAGAGAAAGAGAAGAGAGTCCTGTTCAATCTTCTCTCCTCTCTCTCTCGAAGGAGGAAGAGAGAGAGAGAAGAAAGGAAAAAAAAAGGAATTCCCAGAAGGATGGGATGGCCCTTCCATTCCAGGAGCGCGAGGGAGGAGGTCCATCCATTCGGTTAACACTCTTGTCACGTAGCCCCCTCAACCTTCCGCATTCATCATTGTTTCATAAGCACGTCCATCATATCAGCACCAGAAGATGCAGCTCGTCTTCTCACGCCATCAGTCCCCATTGGGCTTCATGCCAACCGAGAGGATATCTGGGATCAGGGTGAATGCGGCCCCTTTTCCATATCCCCAGCGCCGTTTCGAGCTCCTATCTCACGCTATTGACGGGGAAATGCTCCCTGTCTATCGCCATCGTCCCATAGAATCTTCTGCCAAGGCCCGTGTCGCGTGGGTTCGATCACAATAGTGACTATCGCGGGATTTCAGACTTGGAGCTACGATTCGCTGAAGCTTGAGCTGATGCTTTCAACTATAAATACCCTTGAATTACTTTCGCATCTGTGCATATACGGAGAGAATTGCAGAGGGGAAGTTTTCGATTTGCATTCGAAGATGAATTTTGTCGAAGGGAACTCCATCGACGAAGGGAAAGTCTGCAGCTCACTGGGAGAAGGAAAAGTCTCCCACGTATTACTCTTTGGCAGAGAGACAGCTGGACGGTCGAGCACGTCGATATGAAGGAAGGGAAGTCGAGATCTTTTCTCTTTTCGCCACATCCTCACATGCAATGGGTAATGTAATTTTCGTCCAGGGCCAGACCGGAGGGTGGGAGCCCCCGGTTTATTGGGCTGATCCTATCCCTCGTCTTCTGGAGGTCCTATATTGAGGCACGGGGGGAGAATCGGCTAATCACGTCACGCGACTGCATCTTTCTTGACTATTCACTGACACGAATGCACGCCAACCTCTCGTCAACCATTCCTGGCAGGGGCATGCGATGATAAGAGAAAGCCAAAAGGGCATTGCCATATGAGATTTTCACGAAGCAAGAAATGGAATGCCGTGTTGAAATACCTCTAACCTCTGCGTCTTCGTTATCCCCCCTCGTGTTTCCTCTTTAGGTTGAGAGGGAACAAGGAAATGCTTCTCCGGGTCGCACTTTCCACACACATTCAACGCGAGGAGGGAGTTCGCCATGTATGCAAATGGAGGGGGCCATAAATCAAGAACCAAGAGAACAATGAGGGATCAATGGATCTCCCAGGAGGATGTGAGCTATGGCCCGTAGGCCGATTGAAAAATTAAAACCCTGAAGAAGATGAATTAATGCGCATGAGGGCGGAGAAGGAAGGAGGAAGAATAACGTCTCATCTTCATAGGGGAATAACGTCTCATCCTTATAGGGGAATAACGTCTCGTCTTTATACTCTGATCTGTTTATCTCTTTCCCATTACCTCGTATATATACCTTCTCTCCTTTTCCCATCCATATTCGTAAATGGAACGCCACATTCGTTTTCATCAGTACGTTTCTCGTTTGTACTTGTCGGGTTCAGCTAGATTCATTGCATGCGTTTCTCCTCTCTGACATCAGATAGAACGAAGGAAATAGAGGACAATAGATACGAAATCAGCGGGTAGAAAAAGTGCACTAGGTCGCTTAAGTAGGCCAAAAAAAAAGTGGTCCGGCCTTGGCCCGCCTTCGTCGCATGAGTTAATTGGTATCCCTTCACGATCCAGAATGACAACTCCGGTTATAAAAAATGCGTCGAGTAGGACAGAAATAGAATCTCAGGTCGATGAAACACGAAGGACGAACGAAGAAGGTCAGAAGATAAGAGATCTGGAAAGCTCAGCCTGCTTCACCGCACAACGGCAGAGCCTTCGTCTGCAGCGGGCCAATCCGCATCGCAGGGGCGTTGCGCTGTAAATCGCTGTCTGGGCCGCCGGACGTGCTCGGTTTACCTAAATCGAGAATTCTTTTTGATGAATTAGTTCACTGTCCCGGCCAAGCAAACGAGTCCACCTTCATACCGGGATGAAAAACGAGCAGTTCCATCCGGATTCCAAGCCGGCCCTCAATTTTTCGTCACGTCAGAAGAACTTCCGACAGAAGAGACCGCATCCATTTGGAAACTCTTTGGTTCCCTCGTCACGTTGCCATCGCTTCTTATCCCCCGTGCCGGCGACGGGGCACGCGACTTGGCTTAACTTCTTTCGGCCAACAGGAACTTCCATCGATAAATCCGAGGACCGTCGCAATCGGCTCTGGGCCTGTTGCTATGTTTCCATGCAGGCTGAGGGGCCATAAAACCCACTGTTTGGGTGAGGAGAGTCGAGATAACGCTGGCTCCCCTCTACCTGATCATATCGCCATGAAAGGTAAGCACGGAAACTCTCTACCCTCACGTCCTCTCCTATATGTGCTCCATGACTTATGGAGGGAGGGTCCCTTGTTCGCCCGCACTTACACGAAACTATATGATGGGAAATCGATGCTCGATAAGTCGCCAGACTGAGATGATCTTCATCTCGGTGCTTTGCTCGTTTATGACATGATGGGCCTGATTTCCAAGACCTTTAACGAGTGGGTTTGCAACGATTGCATGACGTACTTATCGAAAAGCGAACTTACACTCAGCTACCGCACGATATGCAGCTATGTAGGGGGGGGGGTCTCCTTTTCATTTCCTCTGTTGATAGCAATGAGCGTAAAGGACTAGTAAGGACCTCGGGAAAGACAGAGGGACCATCTACGGAGAGCAGGGGTTGAATCGTGTGTCGTGAAAACTGCCCTGTAAGTCATGCTCTATTATCCGGAAAGGGCGGGGTGCTTTCAGGTCCTGCCAGACCCAACTGCCATCAAGCCTTGTGTCGAGGCCATAAAACGGTGAAGATGAGCCATCGACTTTTCCACACAGGGTTCCTTATAATGCGTCCCATCGGAGCATCCTCGGCCTGGAATTCCTATTCCCGAGGAGATCTATCGTTCGGTACGTGGCAAGCATCCCAGTTGCCCTCGTATAATCTCGATTCCGCCGGGTTACATGCAGAGAAGAAACCAAGGAACTGTCCGATCTAATCTTGGAGCGGCACAGTCGACTTCACAATCCGAAGCTTTCCATGGAGCCATAAAACTTCGATTCGCTCAACGGACCGCGAAAGATGGCTGAGATTCGACCCGTGGGCGAGGCATAAGAACGAAAATTCATTTCTTTTTGGGAAAAAAAATCCGGAAAGTTCATATCTTGGAATGACACTCTCGTCTTGAGGGGTCGTATTATAAAAACATGGAGGTGTCCAAGCCTCAGCTTTACCTCTTGGGACGCCTTCTCAGAGATTCCCTTGGATCTCGGAAATTGAAACCCATACAGCTTCGGCATTATGTTCTATCCAGCTTTCAAAAGCTGCCCTATTGATCGCTGAAGAGACGCCTTTTGTGGAGTTCATATCTGCATCTCGCACTCGTGTCGGTGCCTTCCGACTGCGAGTTTCAAAGCAAGAAGAGAAAATGGAATATCCCCTTCCCCAGATATGAAGAAAAGAGGGTCTCCTGCCTCATAATGGCCGGGAGAAGCTCTTGTAATGGGCCCATCCAATCCCAGGACCTCGTTCGAGTGGAAGCGGTTGAGATCCTCGTTTCTGTCATCAACCGCTGATCCACGATGTTCCTGTCTTCCTTATTAGCATTGTCAACAGCTCTTTTCTTCTCTCTCTGAAGCTGCAATCCCCTGTGAGCTAACTCATCGCGACCGGAAATTAACTCCATCACAAGGATAAACATGGAACTGGCTTTAAGTACGCGCTACTGCTGCATTGATAGGATGATGTGCATGGGGTATCTGTGCTCTCTCGTGATAAACCATACTTTCCGCAAAATCACGTAACCTGTTATTTGTAATGTCTCGTGGGAGATATGAAGACGTCAAGGATCCAAGTTTACTCCTGCTGCTGAACGAGAACCGGCTATTGGCTGATATGGAAAGGGTAACAGTCCTTTGAGACACGATATCAATCTCGGAAGATCAACACTCCGGGTACTCGACTCCTTCCCTCCAACGAAAGATTGGCTTTACGTCATGAACCGCAGTCAATTTTTGCCCTCGTGCGAGGAAGCGTCAGACTCGTTTCTCATAAAGCCCGGCCGGATCGACATACACATCGGCACAGAGGTGCATGCCATGGAGGAAAAACGAAAGGGAACGAGCTACGAGCAATCACATGGTGATTCGAGGAACCTCGGTCGGATATATCGATCGCGAAATCCCGCTTTCTCACTCCATCTGACTTGTTCTTTCGGGGCCTGAACTGAATTCCTAGTCGGCAATAAAGACCCGGATAAACACAGCAGAAGTCTCATGAATTTTAATCAGCTCCTGCCACTTCTCCTGCCTCGGGTTCTCCCCTCCTTGCTGGAAAAACACTAAGGCTCCATATAGCCTCATCCTTCCTGTCATGTATGAATTTTCATCGCCTCTACGTGGTATAGTCTCGTTTCCCAAACACGAAGGAAGAGAATTCCATCAAGACTGAGGATTTACCCTTTTTTTCTTGAATAAATCGACGCGCACGGAAATGGATTTCCGTTAGTGCATCCTTGAAAAGAGGTTCGTAAGATGATGTAGGACTTCATTATTAGGAACCGGGCTGGGTTGATTGATGGGAAGGGACTTGGAGGTTCAATCTGGAAAGGGAGAATGCTCGGGGGAGTTGCCCCCTTACGTCTCTCCCATTCTCTCGCTCTATTCATCAAGAGAATCTCATGAAATCCTTCTCCTCCTCTCCTTTCTCTTTTCATTCCCGGGTTTCCAGGGTTTGAAACGTTACTCAAGGCCCGCATCACTCATTTCCCAAGTGCTCTATTTTTTAGGTGTTGCTTTCTTGAATGATAACGTATTAAGGAAAAAAAAAAAACTCCTATCTACAAAGTTGCAATTTAGGAAGACGAGGTCTTTCAGATTTGGGAAGCAGACAGAATTCAGTGAAACGTTCTAGTTCTATAGGCTGCAAATTTTTCCTCTTTTTTTCGCAGCAATTTTCTAATTGCATTTCGGCGCATCACGTATTTAGGACAAATTGTGAATGGGACGAGACAAGCGAAGAGGAAGCGCTGATTGCGAAACGTTCCTCCTTTTATCATCGTACGGACTGTTGCATTGATCAAGTGACCAAAGGCCACGGCGATCCATCACTGTCCTCAGACAAATCATGATTCAACCTTCCTTCTTCCCCTCCCTTTCCTTTCAATGGATTCCTCTGCTTCGCTATGTCTCGCATCGATTCTCATCTCTCTCCCGCTCTCCTTTTGCGAAATGCATTCTAAGGAAGGAAAATCGGTAGCAAAAGAAGAGATTTTTTTTTTTCCTTTTCCCTTTCTGTTCCTCATTTTCGCCTCTTTTCAGTAGTCTCCCATCCTACCAGGACCGTCCTGCACATGAAATTCGCATCCTTGGCCTCATACAGTACCCTTACAATAGGACTCGTCGATAAGCCTACATATGCCGAAAGACCTCTCATTTCTTTTTCCTTCGTTCCAAACGATCCGATGGCTATCTTATACGAGCCCGGAAGCGTCAACTCTTGGACACTTTTTTCCTTCACAGTGAGGTGCAATATGCTCGTCTGTGTAACGCTACAGGAGACCACAGAGACTTGAAGTCATATTATATTTAAAATGTAAGGCTTTTATGCAAATTGCTTGACCTTGGCCATGCTATTGCATGGGAAGAACACCAGCTAAGCTATTTGCTAAGAGAGAAGTCGCACGTAAGCAAATTATAGAATGCAGTTCTTGTCCTCCATCCTCGTTACTAGTTTATTTTTTTTTAAATTGAATTAGTTCAAGCTGGAGTCATTACCTGAGGATAAAAATATTATCTACTCCCAGATCAAGCGGGCTTTCTAATGCAAGGATTCTATTTGACCAAAAATGAAGAAAAAAATCTGGGCAGAGCTGCCGAACATTACCGATTTTTATATACCAGTCAGTTTATGGAATGCTTGATGACAGAAGCATCTTTTACATTTTAAGACATGAGAGGAAGGCTGCAACATCAGCAAGTTGTCATTTCTAGGAATTCACTTCATTCATCGTAAATGCAAGAAACGTGTTACTAATAAAGGAAAATTGAGTGAGCAGATACCTCATGGAACCTGAGGACTTTATTAAATTCGATTGGATACTCCGCAGTGAGAGCTGCATATTTCAAAAGTTCCGTCACGATTCTTTCAAAACAATCGAAAAGAGGACGTCAAGAGAATCGCGAATCGAGAAAAAAGAAGCCAGACTGGCGGGCCTTGGAAAGAAGGCTGCACATCCGCAACACGAGTCACTCCCGAGAATCAATCCAGGATTACAAATTTAGCCACAGGCGAACGGTGCTGTCAACGCGCCGCTCCGCAAATCGGTCTTCCTCGCTGGTCAGGGAGAGATTATATTGCATTCATATCAGGCTTGTCGCCCGTGAGTAACAGAACAAATCGGGTAAAAATGAATTTGAGACTTGGGATGCACCCTCCACGTATCCCAATGATAATGCAAGTCATTAACGTAATTTCAGACAGACATAATTTCGCATAGTTTGTAGGTATCGATGGCGATTCTCAGATTTTTCCTTTTCGATTAGATCTCTAGAAGGAATCTAACATTCTAATGGATAGATTAGATTCCTTGAATCTAATTTTCGACTTCTTTGATTAACTCTCCGAGCCTAACGAGAGGTGCGTATCTCAACGGGAAAATGCCATCATGTTCTTCTGTTCCAGGGTCCTGTCCTCTGTCCTCTGCGCTTTTTGACATGTAAGTTTGTCTGATTTTGCAAACTTGGACAAGACAGAAAAGAAGAATCTTCTGTCAAAGGAATTATATCTACAAAATAACAATAAAAAAACATTTTACAAAGAACTCACATTGCTTGTTTTGTAATAGCACTTTTGAAAACCTCTTAAACGCAAGGCTTAATGCATGATAATGACATCGAGAACTTGACGATTATGTAAGCTCGCATTCCGGATGATTAAGAGATGTCAACTTAGACAAGATTTTCATCCAGCTATCGTTCCTGAAAGGTATCAAGCTATCATTCCAAACGAGTTTTGAGGCATCCTTGGCACGACTTGAGAAAAACCTCGCTCAACTCGAAAGCCCTGAGATATATCGTTACAGTGGAGAGCTTCCTTAGAATGTTCGGATCAATAGCATTTAGAATGCTTGGAGGGCATGCGACAGTTCGGTTGGTAGCAAGCTTGGCTCTAATGGCGGGGTTCAAACACCAACCAAGTAAGGCGTTAGTTTCCGAGTGCCAGCCCCGGGCGTACTTGTGAAGAGAGGCTCCGGAGCACTTGGCACTTCCATCTTAAGATGATGGATGTAAAAGAATCCCAGTGGTGAAAGCTCGACCCGGATAGTGCATCTCCGGAGTTGGGCCAAATTGAATCTTCTCAGGTTGGAGGTTACTTGGGTCATAGATGAGGTTACGGTGGAGATGGGGTTTAGTTGAGGGAGGGTTCATTGATTATTGATTGATAATTATTTTGATTGGGTGAAGTGTATTCACGGACCTTGAGCCTCCCGCATCTGGTGGTATATCGTATCTATCGCATTCCATGTACAGAATGCAATTAAAACTGGAAAATTGTCATGGATAAAATAGAAACATCGCCAAGGAAACAATACTTCGGTTTTTGCCATTATTGAGATGTCAATTAACAGTAAAATATGTTCATCCCTTATAATGCTCATTCCGGTCTAATGTTCACCACCCTTCCGCACCTTTAACAGTTTTAATTAAGATCATCGTAACGTTTCATATAGATAGCATAGTGCCTGAAATATCACCTGTCCAAGAATAACCAAGAGACAAAAGTTCGTCAGAATTTGTGTCATGGATTTCATGGAGTTTAATACTTATAAACTCGCTCTTTCACACTCTTTCGGGACTCTCTCTGAACAAAATTATAAAAAGTTCTCGCTTGGGAGAGCCCTCAAACTCTACTTGAGTTTGCATATCAGTCTCCAGGAATTCTCAGGGAGAGAGAGAGGAGAAGCCTTAGAAGCGGGAAAGTTCTGAAAACGGTGCTCCTTGGGCATGAAGTAATATATAGGGCGTTATCCAGGGTCCTTGATATGCGATGCACGAGTGAGAAGCCACTCATGACCTTCCTCTTCACCTTCCAGATTACCTTCCTCTCCAATCCTCCTCTCTTCTCATCTTCATTACCCTGAAGAACTTCCAAAATTGCGCAAATGCTCAAAGGCATTCTAAGTGATATCGGCATGTGGGCATACCAGCACGTTTCGCTGATTCCTTCCGGGTTGAGTTCCTGTTCTGAGGATTGGGTATTGCGGTGCCCAGGAAATTGTGCATCGATTTTGTCGGGACATTCGGAACCCATATGGTTCTCTCATTCAGTGACGACAGTTTCTCATTTCGCTCCTAGAACGGAGGACTTGGCCAAGATAACTGGATTCTCAGAAAACATTCTGATAAGGATTCTCTGTGAGAGAGGAGATGGATAATGATTTCTCGGAATGTAAACCTCAACATCTTTCAACATCTGTGTTTGAATGAATTCGAATCTCCCTTTGTAAACATAGGTTCAAATGAAAACATGGGTTGAGGAAAAAGTGTGGGCATGAGGACGCCCTCGGGTATCCAAGAGAGAACGAATATATATGAGTTAGTAGAGTGGAACACGATGCGGAGCAGGGATATCTATGACAGGTCAATCAGGCGATTCTGATATTGAGGCACGACAGGGAAGAGCACTTTTGCCCCTCGACCTGTCTGCGATCGTTGACATAATGAAAAACCAGGGAAGCCAGGCCGAAGTCCTCTCCCTCTCCCTCGTTCCCTCCCATCCCTTATATGGGAAGTCGACTGAGAGGGGATTATAGGAGCAGATCCTATTATGGGAATCGTGTGTCGCTTCTCACGTCTAAGAGGCTTACCCGGTTACCAATAGGGATCCCCCTCCTTTTTTCTTCTTCCCCAATACTCTTCTAAAAACCACTCGAGCAGCTAATAAACGGGATGACATTCGCAGAAACACGAGGCATGGGATCCACACACTTGGATTCCACATCTGACTCTGATTCAAGAGTTTGTCGAGAACTTCTGGTAACGACACACTGAACCGAAATTGTTAATGAGGCCCGGATTAGGGCGATTTCATTTCCTTTTCTACATGCGTGACTGGTTCCAATTCCAACCGTCGAAACGTCCTCTAATTACTGTTCATGCAGGAAGAAGGTGGGACTGTATACAGAGGGAGGGTCACCCCCTCGGTTTTTATTGTACTCAGCAGTTGCATGCAATTCTTCAGGGGCCCCCCATGTATGTACTGCGCGTTACGACTCTTGCGTGCTCGTCGATCGTGTTATCAGGCATAAAAAAGTTCTTAGTTTTTACGACTCTTGCTGCCATGTTGATTCGGATTCACTGTGCTGGGGGACGGGACCTAGGCTCGCAAGAATCTCATTCGCTCATGCATTATTCAGAGGCGGGGAGAAACGTACTGTTCATGCACTACCTCTCTTCAATCAATAGGTCAAACAAATGCCCTCAAACATGCTGGGTATTGCAGGGAATTGCAGTCGAGTGGTTTGGGGGGATATTAGCAACAAGAACCGATCGACAAAGAGTGATTGAATATTCCGTGATTCGGGGATCGTTTCAGCATCTGTAATCGCAACGCACTGATGCTGGGTGAGCCTCATTTCCTGAGTCATAATCCTTTATCTAACATACCCGAAGAGCATTGCCAACTGCGAACGACAAAGTATTCTCTTTAAATTAGAGTCCCAAAGTTTCGACTGCCATCAAAAGTCGACAGAAAACGACACACTTCCGAAACAATGCTTATAGCAACCACGGAAATGAAGCGGAAAGGAATGATGAGATGACGGAGATGGAAGGGGCTCATGCGAAGGAGAAGCCATTCAAATACATGCATTGACTGAAGACCCGGCTTAATTACTACGGACAAGTCAATTAAGGGGAGAGGTCTCTGGCTCTGATTTGCAAGTCCAAGCCACAGGCTTTAACTGGGTTACACAGATTTAATAAGGGCTCCCATCAGTCACAGGAGGTCCCGGTAAAGTCATCAATTTCCGAGCGAGCAAAAAGGGAAAACTTTAACGAAGCAGATGCAACTTCTTGCGCTTCAATAATGGAATCTCGTTCTCTATTCTGAAAGTGACAGGCGAATAATAACATTAATTAATCGAGGGAAAACAGGAGTGCTATACGTATCATCCAAAGCGGTTTGAGAAACACGAGTGGCAGTGGGGTATATCGAGGACATTAGCACTCATCCACGACCTTTCAAATCTTGAATCGAGCCAGTGCTGATGAAGATCTGGAGCCGCGATTGCATTTAAATGGTAGGAACTGTACAGGGATTTCAAGCAGTACTGGACCCCACGAAACGGAGTCTAGGGTGTCACGCCATCTTTAGTTGAGGAGGAAAAGATGCTACCGCGATACGCTTTTCCTAGATGGCATTGCCGACAGTCTGGGAGCAGGATATCGAATGGGTGAGATTTGTCAACATGACGCGTTTCTTTTTCTTCACTTGGACCTCCAATAGGTCATTTGAATCCCTTTTAGACGTCTACGCCCGTAGGGGAGATATCTCATAGTCTATGAGTCATTTTGAATCACGAAACATACTATCTCTTCAGGAAGCATATTGAGGGGCTGAGGATAAGGCTACCTGAATTCCGTTCCACCCTGAGGCAAAGGAACAAGATTAAATGAGATGTCACCTTCGTAGGGGGTCCGAAGCATCTGTAAGAAACAAATCATGCTATCTCGGAGTTGGCACACCGTTCGTGGATATCGGGCACTCCATGTGACCAGCCGTCGCGCCAGCCCTTCTCTTGGACTATTGATTGCTCTGCCCTTATATTTGGACTTCTCATCGAGTCGAGATTAGGAGGACATGTTTGAGGTGCGTGAAGGCTGGAGATTGGGACAGAACGGAAATCATAACAGACGCCAATAGTCAGAGTTGCTTCTGGATAGCAGGGATTTTGCACGAGATTCGACGCAAAAGCGATGCACTATAACGCTATGTAAGGGTGCGATGACGAAGTTCAATACTACAACAACCTGAATGCACCCTTCAGGAACGACAAAATGTTCGAATTACTCGTGGCATTTTATCCACTCCGGAATTTGGTTTTCTAATATCGAGGGCTTACAGATTGTAATAATAAACCCTTAAAATATATATATGTTCAAGTAATTGGAAAACAATTTGGATCTTAGGGCGGAGGGATAGCGTGAATGCTATGGGTGAAATCCACAGCACCAGATAGCATTTATATTGCTTTCACCTCATCAATGTAATATGGCTCCAAGTGTCCAACCTACCAACCTTTGAATGCAGCTTAGATACTCCCTGCGGATATTTTGGACCCACCTGGGGATCCTTTGAAAAGGGTGTACATTTGGTCATATTTTTTTTTGCAATAGGAAGTATTCGCGTATGGCGCATTGGACGCATGCGTATATTAATACCATTGGACGATAACTGTAACAGAAAAATTAACAAAAATGTCCTACCCTTGGGGTAGGTTTTCAGTCCAGAACCTGACAGCTTTGTTGACAACTTTCTCCATCATGGAAGGAGAGAAGATCGCAGAGTTCCACATCATCCTCCTTGCTGCCATCGCAGCACTGAAACACTTAGGCTGTAACCTAGGTATACATGGGAATCTGAAGAACAGTCGAATGCGTTTAGGAGGGGATCCAATCCTTCTTCTTCTTGGACCCCCGAGGGGTCCATGCTCCCCTCATCGGAGTTGTTTTAGAGTGTCAATTTAAAAACTCATAATTTTCATAGTGGATCTGTGCATTTAGGTTCGCAGCATGGACAAGATCCAACACAATGTAATAGCTTTTAATTTGATGTCCTTACATTGTATGCAGAACACAAAATCACAGAACACAAAATCGAGCGCACAATAAAACCTCATTGCTTACAAAAATTTGTTTGCTCAAAAAAACTTGTTTCAGTGTGCCATTCCATGGAATCTGTTGACGTTTCTGATATTCCAATTTGATGTCCCTGGTTCGTCATCGGCTTTCTTCAAACGTGGGTAGTATTGACAGAACGTATCCCCTATGCAAAACTATTTTAAATAAGCATGGAAAATAGCGAATTTAAAAACTAATTATAATAGAAAATACTCAAGGAAAACTTCATTAATTCGAAATTCGGGGGACCAAAAAATGCCGACTTCGAAATAAATGGAATCGAATTATCCGATTTCGTTGCACATTCTCTTGCACATTCTTCCTCACTTAGCGTTCACAACGCAGAGGGCAAATAGCAGACATCTGCTATTTATTTAAACAGTCTGTGCAGACTGTACATTTAAGCAGTGCTGTGCAGCGACTATGCGAGGTTTTTAACTGAAGGTCATGTGACACTTGACGAGAGGAGATTAGTGAAAGGGGTGTCCATGTTAAGAATTCTGAATGACGAAGGAAAGTTTCCAAGAAGGCAATCAGCTGGCCTTGCAGCCGATTGGATTGTGAGGTTTGAGACAGTAGGTCGTCTGTTGGCTGTAGGGGGTAATGCCCGAAGTAAACGAGTGTGTTTCTATGAGTTCATGCTCACGGGAGCAGAAAATGGTTTCGAATTTCAAATTAGCTGTATTTCGAGTTATCCATATTATAAAGCTTACGAATCGTTATCCTCTCGGACGGGGAACGCCGATGATTTCGAAGTACCCGATAATTCGAGCCATCCGATATCGAATCAATGAGGTTTTCCTGTGTAATAGAAATATTTTCCAAATACCCAACTTTACAATATTGACATGAATCAAAACAAGGATACGGATCGATATGTTCGCGCCCAAATCGGGATTATCCCGTCTAATTGTAAAAACCTTAGTCTAGACCCCTTTGCCCTGGAGACTAAGAGCATTTTAAAGTGTCGATGAGTCAAGGGATTTCTCACGAATAGCGTGACAAAATATTTGGGGTAAACTTTCCTTCAGGCTACAGCATAGTTTACTGAGTCCTAGGGGCCATCTTCGCCTAGACAGAATAAATATACACGTATTATGCAGGGAATGGCAAAAAGCCCCTCAACTTTGAACATGATACATTCTTCCTCTCACAACGAAATATTTCCACGAAAAAAAAAGTTCTGTACACAGGCCAACTTCTCTCAAGGCCGAGACCAGTGAATAGTGCATTTCAAACAAATTCATCCCGCGAAAGGAAGGCAATGAGCAATCACTCTATAGGAGTCTGAAATTGCTAATGGATGGATATCTCAGCAGGAATTGTGTGGTGGAAATTCCTTCATGCTGTGGCTGTACATCATGGAGACCACATTTAGCATCTCTTACGTTACGCATAGTCTGTTGGTAGGCATTTTATTGGCTTGGATTATCCCCCCCTCCAATTATTGAATGAAGGATAAAAAATAATGAAGGAATTCGTTTGCTTTAGAGTTATAGAGTTTATTTTGAGCTTCAGAATATTTTCCTTCAATCTACTCTGGAGGAGGTGGCAGATGGAGCTATGTCACTATGAATGGGGCTGGACCCTCCACTTTCAATACCATGGTTGAATTTGAATAAAATAAATCTCCTGAAAACATATCTGCCTAGGCATAGGGAATGTTTTGTGAAAATATATTTGGTAAGAGCTGAGCCATACCTCTATGAGCGTCTAAGGCCACTTATTTATTGATTGGATTTCTGGGAACTGATGTCATTCGGGTGTTTATTCGAAAACCGGACTTAGGCATGTGCCACACGTGCCCCCGCATAGGGCGCAAATACACCAGGGGCGCCAAAACGTGCCAGAATGAATGAAGCAATAATGGATGTCACCCTCAGTTTTACTTCATAAAGTGGAAATGCCTCCTGTTTGACGTCTTCTTGGACGTTATGGATTGACCCTTCTGAGGGGAGGGGAGAGAGAGAGGGGCGGTTGTTGGGAGTCTCTTTGCACAGAGGGCTGAAATAGCTAGGGTTGATCTTGCACATACTGCAATGAAAATCTTCCATTGCAGGTCCTTATTCATGTGGGTACAAGCTAAATAGCATCAATGTTCAAGAATTTTGGCGAAATTTCCAATTTTTTCTGCATCACTGAAATTTATGACTCCATGGAATTGCTATTTATATTTGGATAAATGCATTACTGCCGCGAAAAAAAAAACTATTCAAAATAGGAGTAGAAAATGGAGGGCTGGGAAGATATTTCAAATACAAAATAATAAAATTTCTATTTTACAAAGTAGTATTTGTCAAATACTCTGGTGGTTCCCAACCTTTTCTTATTCGCGGCACACATGAGGACAATTAAATTTTTCGTGACTCACGAAGCCATTTACTTACCTTCTATGGGAAACTTGTGCTTGCTTCGCTGAACACGGCAATTTGATACGAGACGAGATTGTCTGTAGTGCAACTCTCAGCTCCTTTTCCACTGAGAGAAGGCGTTCTCTCTTGTTCTTGATTTTCGTCAGAGCCAAAAAGTTCTACTCGCACAAGTAGGTAGTAGCAAACGGCAGCAACACCGATATCGCATTAGTCGATATCAGAGTATTCCTTTTTCACGGGCACCCAGAAATTATCCAATGTCAAGTCACCGTGTTTCGTCAATGTGCTGTCTGTGCATGTCTCAGCGAGCCCTTTTTGTGCCTTCACCGGTTGCCGATCGAACAGAATTTGGCAAGAATGGGTTTCTCTCCCAATCGAGTTTCACTACTTGCAGCGATGGGAAGTAATGTCCAACCCATTCTTCGAGGGTGTTTCTTTGACTGCTAAAGTAAATCTGAAAGGAGAGATAATGTAGATCCTGCCGTAAGGCAGGTCGGAGTCAAGTTAAAGCATATTTATTTTATTTACTTCAAATCTCGCGGCACCCCGGTTGGGAGCCATTGAAATAGTCAAATATTTCGGTACCCATCTCTGCCGTATTCTTGAGGTAAAGGACCAGGGAAGTTTCTTCGTTTCTTTTGGAATTGTATTGGCAAAGTACAGGGTGAGTCAAAAGTCACTGGACGACTTTGAACAGCTATAACTCAGCAAGGAAAGCATTAATTTGCAAAAGGATTTTTGAATACGAAATAGCGTGAGTTGACGAAACAACATAGAAATTTGCATGAAATACTAATAAGAAATGGGATGAGATAAAGGCAACATTTTCAGGCATAAAAGTGATATTTAGGGTACAACGGACCCGCGATTATTTTCTGTTAATTTTTGCTGCTCTAAATGTCGTAGATTGATAATGCCGATGAACTTTCTCTGGAGGAACGTGTCGCCATCGTTAATTTCTTCTCTATCTGTGAAGGAAATCTTTCCGAAGTGAAGCGTCGTTTCGCTTTGAAGACAGGTGGATAGGCCGGGTCATCGAGTGGCCTCCCAGGTCGCCGGACCTGACTCCACTAAACTTCTGGCTGCGGGGTTTCATTTGAAGATATGCCGAAAATTCGCGCGCGATCTGAACTGAAGCAACTCATCGCTGAGAGGATTGCAGGAGTTGTCCTTCGGTGATGGTTCACGTTATCAAGCTTGTTGGTGTTCAATATCAGGGCCAGTAATTACAGTCATTTTCACGCCAAATAAATAAATTATTTTTTTTTCCAACGTGGCATATTTGTTAATTAGGGCATGCTCTGTGAAAAAAAAAAACAAGTTGCAAAGTAATGCCTTCCTTGCCGAGTTATAGCTGTCCAAAGTCGTTCAGTGACTTTTGAATCACCCTGTACAAGTCAAATGTCTGGAATCAATCATATATTTGTTATTATAATAATTATTTGCTTATCCTTAGAAATTTGGTTTATTTCTGTTGGCAGTGATATAGAAGTGACACAGGACGAGCGGTTACGCCGGTTGGAACTGTAAATCATAAGGAATGGCGGCCACATAGAGCACCTTCAACATTTCCCATTGATTCCCGATATTTGACTCATACTTCAGTCTCTCCAGTAATACCTCGTAGAAGAGAACAGATGCTGACTGGTGACTCCGCTCGTCGAGCCCACTGGACCACATAACGAGTCGAAGTGGGTCACTTCCCCGAGGTAACAAAATATTATGTGATTTTGAACCCGGAACCATGAGGCGATGGGGGAATCCCTATGCCTTTAGTAATTGGAAAACACAGCTGACACCGGCCTGTACGGGAATCTACTTAGTCTAGGGAGTGTAATTTTCTGTCAGCGCATGCCATACCTTCTTATACCAAGCCATACGCTGGTCAAAATACCCCCTGAAGCTAGGAATTTCCGGAACCAGTCATCACTATCATAATAAATGAGAATTCATGCTCTGATACTTCTATCGGCACGGTCGGTAACCTAAGGAAACCGAAAATGGAAGAGCATTCTCAACTCGCACTCTTGCCCATGCGCCGACTCCTAAAGTGATGCTCATGGGTGTGGAAAGCGGTGAGTCGTATCTAAGCAATAGTTCAAATTTTGCAAAAGTTGACAATAACTCAATGTCAAAATCTCTTAGATGTTTGAGGAAGAAAGAAGGCACAAAAAGTGAGCGGGGACTATGTCTCATAACGGAACATTCCATGCCGTGCTATGAAAGAGAGTGAAGCGAGGCAGGAGCACCAACTTGTCTCCTTTCTCCCTCTCTCTCGCATCGTTAGATGACCGAGAGGAAAGAGAGAGAGAAAGAGAGAGAGAGAGAGAGAAAGAGCCCAGGAGCGGTGGAATAAAGTGGGTCTATGTTGAACTAGGCCCCAGCCAAGCGCCCAGCCTTCCTTCTCGCCGTCATGCCATTCCCAGTTCACCGGCAAGCATGTGGTCCGAGTCGTTCTTGTTCATCGCTTCACTCACCCTCATCAGCAAGGTAGGGGTTATCGCTCCCTTACGACTGTCATTCAACTTCCCTCACGCATGATAGGAGGGATGACGGGGATTCAAGAAAAACCGGAGGTAGACATAACGGTTCGCGTGTTGAGGTCAAAGCTAAGATAAAACGACACGCGCAGTTTCCGCCTCCGGAAGTTGACAGTAAATGCGATTGTGAATTATGTAGTGGCTGGGAAAACAAAACATCCTGCCAGTTAGCTAGATGGATTATTCTGATTTTTTTCAGGATAACCAGTCTGTTTTCCTGTCAGTGCAGGAGCAAATTCTCTGTTGAGGTAGTCGAAGAACTATTGCCACTGTTGACGGAAACGTAACTTACAAGTCATGTGTACCTCGAGTCCGTCATTAAAAAACGAACAGGAAGGACACATGGCTTTTTGTTATTTCGGTGTACTTCCTGACGCCGACGTTGGAGGTCGTGCGAGAAACCCACTCTTCCAGTGGTCAAGTGGACGTTGCATGACTCATACGTGTGCTCAAAACAAGACCTTCTATAAAAGTCTCATCAATTTTAGCCTAAGGTATAAGTGGCTTGGCGAGAAGCACACAAAGAAAGGCATGCAAACGGGAACGTGGGCAAAAGCCAAACGCTTCACTTTCATACGCCTGACCCAGAACAGCAGAATGTGACCGGCCTTTGAGGAACCCACATCTTCTGGCTAAAGGAGAGATAATGAGAAGAACCGCATGAACTCTTCTATAATGCAAATACTTTGCTTCTCGTTAGCCCACATTCTATGGCGCAGTGTGACCTGAGCCATGGTTTTTCACAGGACACTCCTTCCTAATGACCGATGACGGCAGAATAATGCCCTCATCATAGATCTCTTTTCTGATCCACTGTCGACCGATAGAGAAATTTTTCATGCATGATCGACCATCCTCGACTCGCTCCGTTGGTAAGTACTGCCTTCGTGTCTGAATTACTTTTAATGGCTGACAAAAAGTTCCTGCTTTGCGCAGTCATCTCAGCATTTCAAGCCTATTATACTAGAAACCTATTTGTTGCTTATATGTTCCGTTTCAAGGAGACTTGTCCGTTCATCCACGCACAAGTTCTGAGAGTAACAGATTACTGTTCAAAAATGAAAGAGAAGGGCCAGAAGGATTAATGGGTCTTCTGTACGTGCTTCTCTTACCTACGTAGAAGTCAAGCTATCTTGGTATGCCCCAGAAACATTCTTCCTTCCTAGTATTTCCTTGTTAAAGAAAAAAGGGTAAAGCCCGAATGCTGAAACCTCATTTTGGCGAGATAAAGGGGACGTTAAGCCTATGAGCTCCTTTTTCCTCCTTTTCCCCTTTCGTGCATGGTGTCCACTGCAGTGGACGGCAAAATTTTTGAAGATGATGATGGCTTTTTAGCCATGGCACACATACCTTGAAACTTTTGGTGCATGCAGTCAACTCAAGGGCACATGATCTGTTCAGTGTTGCTTTCTAGTGGTGGAACATTGGACTACTAAGGCAGAGTACCTCCTTAAACGTTAAACCAAAAAAGGCATATATTTTTTTTTGCTTAAAAAATTAATGCACGAAAGAGCTAAAGGATCGTAAACTAAAGGTGTTCCAGCATTTGGACTTTAATCTTTTTTTTAACGGAGAAACTAGATGACTGGTTCGCCATGTACTTCAGGACACCAGAATCTAGAATTTTGCTTAAAATGAGAAGTCGTGAGTAATTGGTACGTGTCCATGTGCCATATGGTACGTGCAACGTGAGCAGGTAAAATACTGAAATGGAGCGAAGCCTTACTACCCTGGTGTTTTGTTGAATTGATATTCGGTATAGGTTGACGGAGCGGGCGTGTTGGAGGTGCGAGTGACAACGTTCATCAATGCGGAAGCGAAGGATGCAGACGGTCAATGTTGCCAGCCATATCGACAAAGTACGGGGGTGTGCAGAGGTGTGTGTCGAACGTTTTTCCGGGCGTGTGCCACGGTGCCCGGGCGTGACTTCACTCAGGCGTACACGTCCACGGACAAAGAACGCCACGCTGTGGATCCCAATGCTCCCTGCAGTATCGGGGTCATCGTCACCGACGTCGTCGCAAACAATTCCCTCGAATCCCACGATGAAGGGATCCTGGATATCAAGTTTCCTTTCGACTTCCCTTGGACGGTAACAGCCCTCCTCGTCTGCGACCGACTATCCCTCCATTCTCCTCGTAGAGACTCAACATCATCATTGGATGAATTTTTCAGAAACGCGTTGCAGTGATCATCGAATCTTGGCATGATGTAACCGGCGACCTGTTTTCATATAAAGGTGTCGCCAAAGTCCACGGTAAGTTGATCTCTACTTCTTTCATTTGACAAGTGCCATGATTTACACGTGTAGCTCTTTCCGGTTCTGTGCCCTCTATAAAAAAATAATGCGATGGGAGGGGCGTTAATTGGCCTACGGTATCAGAGCGCAACAGGCACAAACGATTCGTGCTTCCGATTACCACTATACCACTACGTGCCTGTCACTCGATTGACATCACACAATGAGTGGAATCGTCGTTCCAGAAAAGTCACGTAAATCTATTGAAGATATCGGGTTAACTCATTCCGGGTTAGGAAACAGTCCCAGATTTCCGTGACACCACGAATTTCTATCGTCTCGAATTTCGGGGACAAACATAGCGATGGTCTCTTTATTACTTCGGCGATCGAAGGAGATCAAAGTAATAAATGGCTATCCTTTGTCTGCAGATAAGCTGGCAAAGCTGATTGCCAGAGTGACGGTGGTTGATGACATCGAGCCTGGCCAGGACTGGACGCTCCACTGGTATAAGAACGAAAACGTTCACATGGATTACGCCCTGAGGGTATCATGCAAAAAGAATTTCGCCGGAGCAGACTGCACCGAGCACCATTACGATGAGTATCATCATCATATGAGCCACGAAGAGCAAAAACACGGACACGTGGATCCGTACTCAGGGAAATGCATCTGCCCGGGGCCGGCTAAAACGACAACAACGACGACGACGACTACAACTGCTGCCCCCTACACTCACTCTAGCGAAGACCATCACAAACATAGCTACCACGATCCAGATGAAAACAAACCGCATTATTCTCATCACAAGCACAAGAGGGAGGTTCAGGGAATCCTCGGGGAAGCGGAAAGACCGGGTCGAACCGAGCAGGAGAAATACGTTCTTGAAAAATCTCGAGAGATTTTGTATGCGAAAATTCAGCGAGACACGAAGGATGTGTTGGGGAAGAACGAGACCTGCGCGGCAATCAGCCCCGAGCTGATGATCGACCTCACGAAAATGGTGGCAGAAGACGTGGTCTGGGCCATGCCCGACGCCGTGCAGGAGATGTGCAACATCACCGAGGACAGTCCATGGGCGTCTTTCTTCTCGGTCGAGGGACGAGACTTGACCGAAGTGGAAGAGAGTCCCTTCACGAAACTCCTCTCCGTCTTGCGACTCGACCGCCATCCCGTCGTGAAGTTGGTCCGAATTCTGAGCAAGGCCTTCAAGGAATCCGTGAATCCGATTCTACTACAATCCGCCGAGGCTCGACAGTTCATGTCCACGATGGCTGGGATGCTGGACTCCACCGTGAGGGTTCTCAATCCTTTCCTCAACGGCTTGAGCGTCCTCATGACCATGCTCAAGGCCGCTAGGTACACTCTCGTGTTCATGAATTTAGTTGGATGAACAAAATCATTTTCGGATTGCCTTTTCGGCATCTTATGTGATAACCTTTTGCTTTTTTCCCTTTATTTATATTCCACCATCCCAGACTTCTGTTGACGCCATGAAGAAGAGCAGTGCATTGCAAGATACATGAAGAAAACAGTATTGACTGCTTTCTTTCCCTTTCTGAGGTGAACTCTGACCATATTCGACACGAGATCTCATTCGTTATGTCTGCATAGAAATTTGAGAACTTCGCAGATCCAGAAGGCTTGTCTTTTCCACGGCGAAGACATGCCCCCTTGCTCCTCAGAGGAAGCCTGCTATTCCAGCTGAAATGCATGAAATACCGGTAATAAAATTTGATATTTGTTATGGCTGCTCATGATTACACTGTTTCCTATGAGGAAGGAGGAGATCGCGAGTCATGGGAAGCATTGGGACGAAATTCACTTGGAGCTCAATTTGATCGAAGGGAGACGCAGTGACCGTACAAATGAAATTTTAATCATCAATCGACGTTTGCTGAAGTAAAAAAAATAGTTTGTCTCTTGCAGAAGTTACGTGTGAACGAGTATATCTGAGAATATCTGCGGATATCGAATACCACCGCTTTATATCTGTGAAATCAGTGACTGTCTCGACGTTTGGATACGTCATTACTGATAATTAGACATTATGAGAGTTACAGTTTATTGAAGGGCCGTATGCCTTGGCGCTAAGTATTGAACCGTTCAATACTTAGCGCCAAGGCATGAAAAGTCTAAAGGTCAGAGATCAGCAGAATCAGGAACCTCTCGGAAGTGCGAAGTGGAATTTTTTTATTATCAATTCTTGTGTTGAGGAAGTGGGACGTGAAATTGGACAGGCATGCATTCAGCTTTTTACCATCTCTATACAATAGAAAACCTTCCTTTGCGGTCAGGTAAGATGCTGAGGAACGGATTACCAATGGGAAGGGGGAATTATAATAGGGGAGATGTGTGTCATAGATCGTGATAGATTTTGGGATGAAAATCCGCCCTCGGGGTATTCGTCGGCGTTCTCCTTTCTCTGAACCTAAATATCCCATACCGTCATCCATGCGATGTGCGGAAGCTGATCGCCCTTGATAGATAATATCATGGCACTGTTCAATTGCATGGGCTACAGCCTGAAGGATACAATCCCTTGAGGACGTGCTCGTTGACGGACTGAATTGCCAAGATCGTTCGCGAGGAAATGCCAGGGGCCATATTCAAATAGTACTTCTGTAAGGCCGATCGCTGTTCGTATGCAGCAAAATGTACTAGGCGGCTCCATCTCAACAAGTTCTGAGAAGTGCTGGCAATGCCTCAAAGTACTGATTACTTCTAGTTTTTGCCAGCCTTGTAGTTCACCTTCCGTACTTTCCAGGAAAATAGGGAAAATACTTGTCGTTAGTACTGGATAAAATACAGGTACAGTACTTGGAAATATGGAAACATACTTTTGAATTCAGAAAAGTACTCTCCCTTCAAGTCTAGACTGAAAGCATCAGATCAACAGGAACCAGTATTGAAAGGCAGATAGGTACTCATAGTACTACGTGCTTGTTAAACCAACTATGGGTTTTTTTCAATGCTAGATCCTATTCCACCCGATATCTCGAACTCAATACCAGGTACTGAAACCAAACACCTCCGTATACAGAAAGATTAGTCTCAATTCATATTCATTGTCAAAGACTCATGAAAGTTACCCTCGAAAGGGAAAAGGCCATAGTTATTTCAGAACGTAACTAGTCATACGTGAAGTTACTTTTAACGAATTAGTTGCAATTACAAAATTAATTTTTAGATACTCTTTTCGCAGTTGTTAAATTATATCAAACCAATCAGGATGCGTGGAAAGTTCTGCAACCAAATTTTTCGAAAAAAAATTAATTGAAGACAAAATCACAAGTTGAAAAAAAACACAAATACGATAAAAGAGACAAATTAGGACACTATTGAAAAACTTATTGCAAGTAATAAAAAATGCAATTTAAAAAAACTATTCAAACAAAAAAGAATTTGGTTGCAGAACTTTCCACGCACCCTGTATAAACAAAAAAGTTCGGCAACTGCATTTTTATGCACTTCCACTGTACATTTTCAGTCGGTCCATAATGCTTCCAGTAATTTGCCTAAACAAGGCATATGCTACGTGACTGTTTTGGTACATGGGCTTCACATGACTGGGGCCCAGCACGGCCAGATAAGGAACGAAGCGGAGAATTGCTTGCTACGACTTTCTTCCATTATAAGAGGTTGGGGTACAAATCTCATGATACAGGTTAATGAAGATAAATAATTTTTGCCTACAAATAAAATGAATTTATGGTAACCTCCAATTTATGGGAATTATAACTAGTTGCCAAATATATAAAAATAGTTGCCTGAGAAATTTACAGTTAACTCAGCAAGTTTCGCCAAAAAAGGAACTAGATGGGTAAAACATTAACTTTTCTGACAGTTTTTCCCCTTCCTGCCCATTATTCGGATAGGTTTAGTAATTCATTAAAAGCAGTTGCAGCACTGACGATTTGAGGACATTGGTATACCAGAGACCTTCAAAAGGCATACCGCCAAGGCAAGAAAATCCCATTAATTAAATCAAACTTATTGAAATTGAGCAGCTTATTGACATTTTATTATCTACTTAGACAGTGACCTCCATTTCTTCTTTTGCTCTGGGCGAACTGCCCAGAGGGAAAGCGAGATCCGTCTTCAATCGACATGGCTGACATCATTTCCCAATCAACAACATCTGCGATTTCATTATTTACACTGCGTTTCACGAGTTACCGTGTCTGCCACCTGTTGGGATCTCGAAACAATGGGCTTAGATTTGATGGAATTCTTTTCAAAACTATTCGTGACATTAACAACTGAAAAAAAAATAAAATCATATACGAGAATTTCTACATAATAAGCGAGGGGAAGCTCCTGGGGAAAGGCCCTGGACAAATTGCGGATGGAGATGACCACGAATGTCTTGTAATGAGGATGGGGACCAAAATTAACGGAAAATAAGTTATTGCGTTCATCTGATACAAACCACGTGTTACCCGACTCTGTGAAATACACATCCAACTGTCCGTTATTTCTCCACCTGGCTTCCATCACAGAAAATTCACTTCTGTTATCGTGACGCCCTCTGTGACGCTATTATGATTTGTGCAGGTGCGTTACGAATTCATAACTGGGTCCCTGCTTGCTCATCAGCGATATCATCAGTGATAGACAGGCAATGCATGCTTCGAACGCGGATGTTATGCTCGGATCACCGTTCTGACCCTGCGACCGTTTTAACACAATAGCTGTTACCTTTTTCTCCTTTTGTAAGCGATTCGCTGCTTTTAAACTTCCGTCGTGGGTACTGTTCGCGTTTCATGCGATAGTATTGCCTGTAGGTACTGCAGGCGCGAATAGACGGTTTCGCTCACCAGCGTGTATATTTATAACCACTCACTTGAGGCGGCGTTGCCACCTCAAATATCATATTGGGTTGTAAAGGGAAAATGGTTTCTAATTACATTTGCACCACCCCTCGTATCTACCGAGCATTAAGCCGATGGGTGCTGATATGCAGCAAATAGATGAAGGATGCCATCACTTAATGCAATTGCCAACGCAATCAATCAATATACCGAATGATCGTCAGTTCCGGATTAGTCTGCTAGGGCCTGAAGAGGAAGTCCCATACGATGAAACAGCGTGACACGTAACCTTTGGTCTTAGCTGAACAGCTTTTGTCTTTCTCCTTCGACCGTGAAGAAGTTTCCTTCCAGGAAGGAAGGAAGGTAGAAGAAAAGGAAAGGGAAGTGGAAGAAGAAAGGTGCGAGAGAAAAAGAGAATAAAAAAAAGAGAGATGGGTATGGATGGATGAGTAAGGCAACAACCTTTTCCGCATGGCCAACCAGTCCCGTTCCCATCGTTCATTGACATGGCGGAGAGGAAAGAAAAAGCCCAGTCTAGGGGAGGGGACTGACTCCTTGTACTTGGCCTTCGACTCGACCCCCTTTTCCCTCCTCCACTCACCAAATAATGTAGGTGAAGAGAGAGAAAGAGGAGGAATGCGGAGGGACAACATTATTCTTTGTATGTGAGAGACCGAGATACACAGAGGCGTGCAGAGTGACGAGACATGCAGTGCGGTGCTCTCATCATTTTCGTGACCGCACATTGTGTGATTCGCGGACAAGCCTTGAATCCCTTGAATCCCTTCCTTTCCTTGTTCTTGTCGGGCCAGGAAAGGGATCCCATTCGACGCACCATAAGCGGCAGCGAGGTGAGATATGAGATTTAGGACATTCACTCAATTGCATGCTTCATCGTGAATATGTCGGGTTATTCCCCCCGAAGCGATATTAATTCAGGAATGCTTGATTACGCCTATGGAATTCCCTCTTTGAAGCGGAAATGGAATTCTAATACGGAATCGATTTAGTCTCAGGACGAGAGCGGATGTCAAGAGAAGAGGGGAACTCACTTCAAGTGTAGCGGGAAGGGAGAGCGAATTTGCCAGATCGGATGGACGGGTGATATGTGCGATGTCCCGATCTGCAAAAACGGATGCGACCCTCTCCATGGATACTGTCAGCTACCCGGAGAATGCACCTGCAAAATGGGTTTGTACCTCGCTTTTCAATCATTCTGTATTTAAAAAGCGTTGATTCCATGAAAGTGAGGATGGAATGAGACAGCAAATTTATACTCTCAGTTCTGGTGTATACAGAGAATATTTTAATTCAAAATCTGAATTTCGAGAGGGAACTGATATGAAGAACGAAAGTTTGAATTGCGTCTGGAGATGGAATCGGGCGAAAGTAATCCAGAAACGGTTGATTCCGAACGAAATGGGGCACGATGACGACGAAAAACAAAAACAGGATCTATCTCGTGCAGGCTATTGTAACGGTCTCATAACGGGCATTTACGACTGTCGACTTCAGGGATGAGAAGGGTTAATGTCAAGAGGGCACAGACGAGAATCTTGGTCCCAATCTTGTTGGGTCGCCCACGAAGCCGCAGGGTCGTGCAGTCGATTTTCTGATGGTCTCCGTCGCAGTCATTAAGCTAATCAAGGCCCCGAACTCTGAACTCGAGTTCCGCTATTTGGCACCCTTTCACTGAACGAGTTTCCACTAACCTCTGTACGAGATCGGTTCTTTAATTGCGTGTTTTCTGATGATAGGGTGGACGGGAGATTTGTGCAGGGAGTGCATGACCCTGCCGGGATGCGTTCATGGAATCTGTGAAGAACCGTGGCAATGCCGTTGCAAACCGGGCTGGGATGGACTCTTCTGCAGCCAACGTAAGTTCCAAGCTTCCCGTGAACGAACGAGTATTTTAGCCAAACATAATTCTGGTGCTTTTCGTGCAGCAAGCTGCAAAGAAGGCTGTCACCTGACTCGAGGCTATTGCGAGAAGCCCGACGAATGCAAGTGAGTCTTCAATAATGATTTCCTTGGCTGAAAGGAAGAACAAGTTTTCTCGTTTCTAGCGGTCAAGTTGGATTTTTCAGATGTCGGCTGGGTTGGGACGGAGAGACGTGTTCGGACTGCCGAAAGCTTCCAGGCTGTAAACACGGATTTTGTACCCGACCTCTGGAATGCAGATGTGAACCCGGATGGACCGGGCTGTTTTGCGATATTCGTGAGTCACGCACCGGCTGCATGATGGAACTTTTACATCCACTAATGAATTCTAAACGCAGAATCGAGGAAGGCAAGCAAGCTCGAGTAAATTCGATGCACGAATCCGCGGGAAAAATACTACTAAACGACTTCTCGGAATGGCCTCAAGATCCCAATTGCATCTTCGCTTAAAAAAAAAATTATAGACAAGGCCTTCGTCTCGTGGCATGAGAAAGGTGAATCGCAAGGAGGGAAGAAGGAAGAGAGCAGAGCTAGCACGATTTGCATGGGCATTTGGACATCATGGCATCGCTATGGCACGCGTAACGCCTGCTTTTCTAACTATCAAACTACTATGGATATGGAACGATGAGGCCGGCAGACAAAATGAATACAAAAAAGTTCGCAGAAAGAAGTCTCGCAAGAGAAAAGAGCCGCCGAATGCATCGACAAGGTCGTGCAGTATGCAATGAGAAAAGAATAGGGCTTAGACTAAGTATTGCAGAAGGTTTGGGAATGATGTCAATGGAGGTAAGGAAAGAAGGAAGAAGTTGTCAATGTCATTAATCAGTACCTGGAAAATTTGTCCAGGGCTATATCAAGGGCATAGAGTGTAACAACTAAAAAAATTACAAACGTGAAGTTTTCCTGAAAAATAGGCAAGCGTCACAATAAAATATTAACTAAAAATTAATACATAATACTTGGTACTGCAAGTAAAACGACTTCTACCTTGGCAGATGCGTTCGGTTAGGCTTGATCTCATGGGGAATTTTTTATGCAAACTTTTTTGTGTCTATTTTGTCATGTCAATTGGCAGTAAATATAAAGCACGAGTCAAGTTTCTTGCGAAAGAGCTCCTCCCGAGACACTGTTGGACTGAGGGAGCTGAAGGCAAGGGAGAAAAATGATCAAAGTCATTGGTCATTTTAGGCCCCGCTGATGAAGATGCATGCTGCCAAGAGTAATTGATCAGCCGCAGGGAATCGAATTCTTGCTTTAGAAACCATGAATCTTCCAGGAGCCGAGATTCGGCTTTGTACGCCTTTTTTCCCATACCGCCTTTAAGTCCGAACGGGAAGATTGATTTCACCATTTTGGAAGGTAGGTTTCTCAAAGAAAAAAAGCGAAATCACGATAAGTTGCGGGAAAAATTTTAATCTTCACGAACGTTATAACGAAAGGCTGAAAGCGCAAAGAAGGCCAGAGTGACAAGCGGAGCCACTAGAGAAAGACTAATTTCAACGAGGCAATTCAGCTGCAATTTGGTTCCAGTTCAATCTTATTTGCAGCTAAGTTAGGATTTCATTGTGAGAGTAATCGATATGGGCACAGTTGAACTCCAATAGCCCGAAGTCTTTCGAATCTGCATTGCCAACCCGTCTAACTATGGTTTGATTGAAGTTCTACTGTGCTTATATATATAGACAACTCTCACCTTGAAATCCCGACTGTAACTGCAACTGAACTGGATCTGGAACCGAACTGCAGTTATGAAATCAGTCCCCACGAGAGACATCTAGTGCAAGCAGCGTAAACCTCTTGAAAAGACAGGAATCGAGTTCCCATCCTTCTCTCGTTTTTGAGGCCAGTTTCTCCCCACGTTAAGGTAAAATATATCACTTTTCTCCCAGTCCAGTCCAACAGTGCTCCTGGAGAAAGAGCAGTCCTAACGAGACATTTTTAATATCTCCACGCCAACGTCTCTATTGCTACCTCGACTTTTTATGCTTTTAGTCGACAAATATCACGAACAAAAATTGAAAGGCTTAAAAATTAAAGTTTCGAAATCATTGCGAAAGACAAACTTTGATTTTTCGACTATTTTACAATCAAACCTAGAAGCGACTCCGATCGGCCATTGCGAGGAGGGACAATAAGCGACATGACGTCCAATTCCCAACAGGAAATTTAGGATCATCTTAGGCGGAACAACATTAATGATAAGCAATCATATGAATTGGGTGAAGAAGCAGCTGTGCGCGCAAGGGGGAGGTTGGGCTCTATCATTCTCGAGAAGTAGGTATTACAGTTGATTCAGTCAACAAATAATGAAGCGACGCCGTGTGGACGAATGGAGCAGGTCGCGAACACGGACACTGTTACTTCCATTGGCTTCTACTGCCGAATTGTGTCCGTGAAGCAGTAGGGATAAAGCCTGGTAGATTTCTGACGTCCGTCGTCACCATCATGCCAACGAGAAGTTGTAGAGAGATTATTCATGGCTTTTCTTTTCAGCTATATGTCGTCGAGGATGTAATACAGACCATGGCTACTGCGAGACGCAAGGAGTTTGCAGGTGGGTTTCTTGCACAGATCTAACTCATCGGTCTTATACAAATTCCTCGTTGCAGAAATCCCTGGATCTGTATACGCAAATAACAGGTGTAAGGTTGGTTGGACTGGCGAATTCTGCGATGAATGCGTTCCTTATCCCGGGTGCAAGATGGGAACTTGTGCCAAACCATGGGAATGCACTTGCAAGCCAGGATGGAGTGGTTTCTTCTGTGATGAACGTGAGTCAAGGAGTCCCGTATTCTTCCGTATATTGCAAAGTTCAAACGACATGCAAGAGATACAGAGAATGCCAAACACTTCTCAATCTGACAGAACTGAACTACTGCGAGACGCATCCAGGAACGTGTCTGAATGGAGGAACGTGTGAGAGCCTGACCAAAGAGGAAGGAGACTTCAAATGCCTCTGTCCAGAAGATTATAAGGGCCTGCAATGCCAGGAAAAGACGATCTCATCAACGAATTCAACAGGACGGAACGAAGAGACGGTATTCGTAGCGAACGAGAGCGAGAATTTTGTCAAGAGGCGGTTTGGTTAAGCGGTAAAAAGGCATTTGCCACCCTTACCCACCTCCCCCTTCCTTCACTCCTGTCCCACTGTCAGAAAAACGATTAGGTCAGTCTTGCCCATCGACGTTATTGGGGGTCGATCGCCCTCCCTCCGTTTGTCTTTCATCCTTTCTTTAATTCGTGGATCCCATCCTCGTACAAGTTGAGGATTTTGAATTGTCATTTAAGTCTGCAAGCGACGTTTAAAGACGCCTTCATGGGCCAGTTTGGTGAACAAATGTAGATCGAAAACATACTTTTGCCTCAATCCGAACATTCGATGGACGATGGATACTATCATGAAGTAGGAAACAGCGGATCTAGATTGTTGAAATACAATATTCAATTTCAAACCAGAACTGAAAAGGACTTACTGAACAGCTGAAAAGGTTAAATTATTTTTACCTCCATTAAACCGGACGTTGCTTGCAGCAGAGTGAAAAGATCTTGTTTCTGATAGGGCCCGATTATAACGTCGATAGATACGATTGACCCCTTCCACCTTCCTTCAAATCCCCCCCCCCCATCTGAACTTCGTTTTTTTTCGTGTCATGGTGGATTTTGACTTCTTGTCCCCCGCCTCACTCCCAGCAAAACTTTCCGCCTATGGGCTAAGGCAGCTCCTAGATGATGCTTCCAGTATTTATCCTCAATGCAATCATATTTTATTGTGACATTCCTCCTGGAATTCAATAAAAAGGAAAAAAAAGAACTTTCTATGGAATTGTCTTGGAGACACCTAATATTGAACAGTCATATTTGGGGAGAGAATGCATACATGATAGATGCCCTCAGGGTATGATAGTCATGGAATGAAATAGGCTTCTTTTATCACAGTCAATAGAAGCTTTTCCCAACTACTGAAGTAGGTCTCAGTGCTATATTTGCCGGATATGTTCCCCCTGTGAAGCCAATGAGGGCTGTTGCTCTTTTGACCATATAAGACTATATAACGCGACTTTTTGCAGGTTTGGGCTTTGTGCCTTGCTACGAGAATTAGTACGTGGTACAACCAAGAGCACACATAATTTCGTCAGAAGTAATATCTGCGCCGAGGGAACTGACAGAAACACTAGGCTGCTTATAAGGCATTGTCTAGACACAATGACCCCATTACGATCCCCTCTAGACTGGCAAAGCCTGGTTTGCTTCACGACCCCAAAACATACAGTAAATGGACGGAAGAAAAGCATGCTAAGCCCCGTTCCCAGTTTTCTCAAAAGACCGAAAGTGTCAACTTCGAGAAAGAGGCCGTCTGTGAGGAAAGGCCGGAAACGACGCTAGATGTCTGGATTGATAAAGCATAGGGGGGGATTGATAAAGCATTCCGGTAAATGGGCGTCTTAGGCATTTGGCCGCCTCCATATATTTGATGCCAAATTCATCTCTTCAATGGCCTATGGAGTCGGTGGTGTTCGGATACTCACACAAAGGGATGGATGAATCATTACATCACTCGGTATTCTCATTCCATCAATTCACATTTTAGGCATTTCATTAACGCGAGCGGCACCGAAAGAATCAAAGCGATGAAAGCCGAGTGGCGCATCCCCGGAGGGGATAACATTCGGTCCAAATCAGTCTCCCTAGGTTTGAGGTTACTTGCGTTTCAAATGAGGTCACGGTGGAGGGGAGATTTACTAGGATTCCAGAGCGAAGGTGCATTCATGGGTCTTGAGCACCTTTTACCTGGTATCGTATCGTATTATTAATGCATGGGGCATGCATATCAAGACGTCTATAAGATACGATGCACGGAAAGACACATCTGATAATCGTAGCAGTTTGCCTTGGATTCATTGTGCCGCATTCGAGGGATGTTTCTCGAACTGTCAAGAATGACGTGGCATTCGCAAAAGACAGAAAATTTGAATCGAACAAATTTGGAGAACAGAGGATCAAATTGAAGGCTCTCCACTCTGGTTCTAGAATACGAGTGCTACCGAGAGTCCCCCAGATAAAGCGAAATTAATTAAATCTAGCGCAAATGGACATCATTATTGTCATAGAAGATTCCGTAGATGAAATGAACGAGATGGTCAATTTTTGGGTGGATCGAAACAGTACGTCTCGGCAACAGCTCGAACCGTGGAAATTTAAACATGACATCAGTATGGAACAGAATTCGGTCGCCTACAGACGAGTGAAAGACAAAAAAATTTGAATTTCCGGGACCTAAATCACATGGAAACAGATCGTAGGCAGAGGATGTGAAAACAAAGGGTCGAGATGGAATATTGGTTGCTTGGTCACGGAGAAGGTTCCTCATATCCAGTCGATTATGAGAATCTTGAGCTTCCTATTCCTAGTGTTTCTCCATGAGATCTCGCATGGAAGACACATCGCCTCAGATCTACCCTACATCTCTAGAAGATTGAGAGTGGTGAGCCGCCGTGACATCCATGCAATAACACGTCCCTTATCATGATCGAATTTTTTAAATAAGAAATATGGAAAATGCAGCAGTCACCAAAGAATGAGAGGCCCTCACTTGGGTTAGGGGAAATTCTACAGCTTCCCCGCCGGGAATCTACCGAAGGTCCCCATCTTTCCCGATCTCCGCCTCCTGAGCGTTCCTTCGTCCAGAAGGGCACGTTTCCGAGACGTTAGTACTCCTATTGCGGATTATTCGTAAATGCTATCATAGAAAGGCATTTAAATGCTGTTGGAGTGAGATTTCAGGTGCTACTGGGAGAGATCGTTCGGTGAGAAAACGGCCGGCAGTCGAAGACACCAGCTATATGAACGCCAAGCACTTGTCCAGATCGACACAGGAATTGTGTCGATGTCACCGAAAAATACCGCGCAAGACATGGAAGAACCTCTGCAGGATTGCGTCGGGAAGTCTGGGCAAGCAGAGAGAAGAAAAGACGGCCGACGCAGGAAACGCGATCGTGACGGACTCGAAGAAAGGCCACAGAAGCAGGGCTGGCCTGTTCGCTTCAGAATGGGATGGAGGGGGGAGAGGCGTTCCTGCGGGGGTGATCGTCCTCATCGTCTTCGTTGCCCTGCTTTACCCCACGTACCTCTGCTATCAGGAGATTCGAGCATGGAAATTCACCGAATGTATGTTCACCTAAGTGACCCCACTTCTATGAGAGTAGAGGCTCGTTTATAGCTTACTATCTGATGCCCCCTACTCATTCTACGTGGCCACGAGTAACGGCGTAGGGATTCTCTATGAGGCGACACGTCTCTCAGTATACCAAACATTTGATAACCAGATATGGATCGAAAACGATTACGCATATTTTCTTGCAGTGAAGGACAGCATTGAGGTCATCTACAGAAACCCCACGATTTACCAAACGCAGTCACGAGATGACAGAGACATCAGAAGGGGAAAGGCAGACCTCATAGAAAAAAAGATGAAATCCACTCATCGGAAAATTTAAAATTGAATCAATCTTGTGTGCATTGTGTGAAAAGTTTCCACTGTGAAAATACATACGATGAATGAAACCACAACCACGCTCCCTGGTAGCGCATAGCATTGATTCAACATCCAGAATTTGAATCAACATTAAATCCATGTTGAATCGATGTTATGTGCTACTTGGGGTGTTACCACAGTCTAAGGAGGCACAGGTCGAGTATACTAGAGATGTTCGACCAGCAGAGGCAATTACCCAATATTACCTTATATAATATTAGCATTTTTATGAAAATCATTTAAGGACATCGATAAAATAATGCCTATGGCAATAGTAATAAGGTAATAGTAAGAAGTGACAATTGAGTCATTCCACGTCAGATCGACCAGTGGTGTTGTTCCTCTATCATCGATTTGACTGAAATTTGGTACAGAGTTGGTGTTTCGCACAAAAACATGAAATCCCAAATGATATTTTTTTCTGACAAACGGTTTGCTCAGAGCGAGGTCACAAAGTTTTTACCTCTTGTGGTTGACCTGTTTGACTTCTAGACGATTTTCTTGAATGCCTTTTAATTCTTCTGTGCTTTTCCACGGGTTACACACTAGTTAGGTTAAAAGTTAATGGGTGACATGCACCGGATCCGTCTAAGCTAAACTAATCTTATCTCACAATGGTCCCCTACGGGAATCAGTTTAACAGGGATAAACTTATTCCCATACACGCCCATTATGAAAACGCATCAGTTTAAAGTTAAACGGATCTGGTGCATGTCACCCAATAAATGCGAACGTGGCCATAGGGGGGGGGGGGGGGGGGGGGGGCCCCCCCCCCCCCCCCCCCCCTGGGGACCGGCCCAGGGGGGGGGGGGGGGGGGGGGGGGGGGGGGGGGGGGGGCGGTCGCCACCCCCTCCTCCCACCCCCTTGGATCCGTCACTGTGAGAAGACAGGGCGCGGAAAAGACATCCCTAATTTCTGGAAGGTCTGCCCCTGCGCTTCGTTAATCGTCATGGCAAAGGCTGGGTGGACGGGGAACTGACGTCGAGCGAAGACAAAGGGCAGCCTAAAGATCAAGATGTTAACTTTGAATCTTCGTTTTGAAGGATAATGTGGTATATGGGCTTTTATTGGCGGCCTCATGCTGCTCTGCGAACATCATAACTCGCCGCGCACGTTTCCGAACGATAGTGGCTTTTGGCCACGCTGCAAGAACATTTTACTTTGGTTATGGCAGAGCACATGCGATTGCGTCGTGTCATGTTTGCATGCCACCAACCACAACGTCCACGGACCACAGCAGATTTTATTATAAAGGAAGGTGGGGCAAAATGGAGAGAGGGGCAAAACGGGACAACTCAGATTTTAGCTAAACCTCACCCAAAATATATCGGTTATCTACCCTATTATAACCCCCTACCACGGGTGCAAGTTTTCAGGCACGGCGGCGCTCTATGAAGTATTTTGTAAAAACCCAATGAGCAAAGTAAGAAAAAATCGACTTTTTTTAAATTTTGCTTCGAGTTTTTTTTATGAGCGAAACATAGGAACATTGGAGGCGTCCGATATTTTTTTTTTGTCTGAAGGTGAACATGCGAATATTACATGAAGTCATACTTCATGGCATAGCTGACTCACCTTTTGTTTGGCAGTGTTTTAATCATCGACGGTGCTGATGGAGCAAAACGGGGTGACGGTGTGGGGGCAAAATGGGACAGTATAGCGGCTCTATATATACATTCTCCTCTGGCTGGAATATCAATTACCATGGTGAGGCTCAGGCTGACGCGACGTGTTACTGTTCAGATTCTTTCTCTCTCCCAAAACCAAGTGAAGGTTGGGTCACCTAAATTCGGCTCATGACAATTGTGCAGGCATCGATGACGACATGGATGAGGACGGGTTTTTCTGTGGCTTCGCTAAATTTGCAACTATGATGAATACATGGATAACAATTTGGAACAGCAACACTTGTTTTTGCCTTAAAAGTTTCATTGTTGTTTCCGTTCTATGGCCTTAGTAATTAGGCATATAATGAAAATATGGGAAAACCTGAGAAAAAAAAACACGGTTTATTTGTAGATGTTTCATTGCTCTTTCTGTTCTTTCACCTTTGTAAGTAAGAATGTAGACATTGGGAGCGAGAGAAAGCATCTGCTTGTAATTTGTGGATGTTTCGTTGTGGTCTCTGTTCTGTGAACTTTTTAAATTGGCATAAAATGAAGACACGGGAAACCATGTGAATAATAATTAACTTGCTATTTGTAGATATTTCATTGATGTTTCTGTTCTGTGACCTACTTAAATAGGTATGTGTTATGAATAAAAACATTGTAAAACACTATCTTGAGGAGCACCCCGTTTTGCCCTGCAGAGGCACCCCATTTTGGTATTTGACAACTTTTAGAATTGTCAGGGGAAAAAACCGTCACTGATTTCACGATGAAGTTGAATCCTAGTCGTTGGTAAGACATGAAAGATACCGCATACCAATCCGCAATGTGCTACGCCAACTCCTTTGTACTAAATTTTGGCAATTTTCCTGAACTGCCCCGTTTTGCCCCATCTTCCCCTATAGATGATCCTAAATTATTTAGTATGGACTCATTTTAAATGTTTGTTTCTTATCTATCGTCAGATTTGTTTTTCAAACTTATATTTATTTTAACACCCTTGATGTATAAAATGGAAGGTATCTGACTCTTGACCCTACATATACAAATATAGAATGTTTAAACTTCACCAGATCTGTATCCTAGTACGGAATAATATGATAATGAAACTCGTAAAGTTTTAAGAGGCTTTTTTTGGTACCAGTTTCGAGATATGTGCAAAAAATGTGTTCGACATGTATAGTTTCGGGTAGCTAAATGCCAGATAGATGCGGGAATAATTTGTTGCTCCACCATCATCGATTTGGCTGAAGTGTGGTGCAGAAATAGTTTAAGTCAACGACTCTAAACCATTTTTCATTCTGACGAATGGCTTTCTCAAGGACCAGGTCAGAAAGCTTGCTTGACCTGGTTGTAAATGACTTACATGGCTGACCTCTAAGCGTTTTTTTTCTTCTTACTTTTGAAGAACTTTTGATCTGTCTGTCCTAAAATGAGTATCATGGGCTCATTTTAAAGCTCTCTTTTGTCTTTATGTTCTGATTTCATTTTGAACCTCATGTTCCAATAAAGGCACAGCAAGAGAAATGGAAATGCAAAGATTGAGGTTGAGGGAGGTAAGATTTGGCTCAGTTCATCAGGAAACTATATACTGTAAATGAAACGCAATGTAATGAAGGGGGAAAAAGGTAGGAATCAAGCTAGGAACATAAGCCGTTACTAAATCAGGACTGTAAAGCTTAAGCATTTAACTTTTATGCCTATACCTTTCACCTACGTCTCTGCCTTTTATCTCATTTTTACCTGATCCGGAGAGAGAAGAACCCAAATCACAATCCAGACTCACTACTCAACAGTAACAAATGACTCAGACCGAGTTCATACTCATGCTGTACAGCATGCTGGATGCTGCAACTGCAGGCTATCCAATGCAACATGCCAGTGTTGGATTGGATTTTGCCGCTGTTGCACGTGTTGTACAGCACGAGTATGAACTCGGTCTTACTGACTCCAACAAATTCACTCTCGAACCCGATGAACCCAGCTCTTTAAAGGTGGCCCTTATCGATGTTCCCTTTCCGTTCCCTGGGTCATCTGAGGATGACCAAGAAAACAACATATTTGGTCTTCTGATTAGGCCATGTCATCAGTTTTTTCTCCGCATGTCTTCAAGGATGACAGGATGTCCTGTACCTCAAATTCGATGGATTGGAAATTTGTACGTAACTCGTGACTGATTGAAAAATTGATCATGAAGATTTATTAGCTGCATTAACTCGTCATTTCGATAGTATGATGTAGATCAGCCAAAACGATAATGGCGAAGCAAAAAATCCATCAGATATATAGCTATCTGACATTGAAGTACCCAAAACAATAAATGTCAAGAACAATTCTGCATATATCTTGAGACTGGTACAAAAAGCCTCTTGAAATTTTATGAGCTGCTTCACCATATTATTTGCATATTATGATCTAGATTCTGTGAATTTTAAACATTACATATGGAGGGTCAAAAGTCAAACACCTTCATTTTTTTCTATAAAGGGTATAAACAGGAATATGAGCTTGAAAAGGAAAGCAAAAGATAGAGCTAAAGGAGGTCTTTAAGATAAGTCTAACCGGAACCGCTTAGGACAAATAAATAAGTTACTCAACAAAATCGGGTAGAGGTCAGCTTGGCCAGCAATAAGAGGCTCACATTTTGTGACCTCATCATGGACAAACCATTGGTTAGAAAAAAAAGTCATGGTTTTGAGCAAAAGACTAACTCTGAACCAAAGTTCAGCTAAATCGCTGATGTGCGAGCCAAAAATCATGCAAAAATTAGGTGATCTGACATGGAATTACCAAGTTTTGATCATACGGAATATTTGGCAACACTCTGTCCATGATGGCAGCCCCAATTACAATTCGCGAGTCCTTTCGTACGTTGAGTTCCATCCACATTGCACGTGTATGTTAAGCTCACCTTACGGATCAATGTGTCCTCGTATGCCGGTGCTGATGCGTCTGGACTGACTCTTGGAAATATGTCACGTCCAAGGATTTTTTGTGAACTGGTTGCCTCAGAAAATGCTAGTCCGTTTTTAGGAGATAACGCAGGCATATTGCTTACTATTTAACGTTGTAACTTACGCAACTGTGACGGATCATAACGTAACGATAAGTCTAGACCAAGTTCAAAGGTCTAAGCAAAAGGCCGATCCTTTTCTGAAATCGAGGCTTATTAGAAACTTAGATGGAGAGATGGGGAATGTCAAAGAGTGGAACGTCTTCTTGGCCTCACAGAACCTTGCCTCTGTTCTCAATGATCCCAAGAGAGGAAAGCAGGTGAGCCCCGAGTTGCTGGAAATCTTACAATTTCTGATACGCCTATATTTATGTGAGATGAAACAGAGGCCTAGGCCTTTAGATCAGGGGCACAACCAGGACTTATAAAACTTGGGGTAGTGGGCATTGCCACAATGATGGTCTCACAGACTGAGTTTTGGTGTGAAAGTCAGTTACCTCTATTGAGTGGGTTCATAGCCATACAAATATGAACTGACAGATCTATGTCATAAACTAGGTAAAAGGCAAATGTTATTTATTGTTTGTGAAGTTTATTGATAAGCTTCAGTGCAGCAGATTGGGTTTAACTTTACTCTTGGTCAGCAAAAGCAATCAGCCACCTTTAACTGTTAGGTACTGTGTGCTTCATTGGTTTGGTGGACACCTGCTTTGCACCAAATTGGTTATTTGGACACCAAGCTAGTAGCCTTTACAAACGTGAATGCCATGGAATTCCCCCCTGTTATGATGGTATGGTGATGGTGAGTGTTGCAGTGCCCCTGGAAGGGGGTGGATCAGAAGAGGGCAATGTTGGATGACATTTGAGGATGGATGGACAGATGGCAAGGCAAGACAGTTCCATGGCCGAATTGCAAACGTTTTTGCTAATTTGGACAAGAACAGATGACTTCTACACTGGTTTATGGGCCATAAGAGCATGTTCACATAGATGAACTATTATTTAAAGCTACGTTATTATTCTTTAAGGTTCATGCTGGAAAACAGTATTCTGTCGCTTATTTAGCTAGAAGTAGTAATATTGAGACAACAGATGTTGCTCGATTGGATGACATGTTAAACTGTTCAGAAGAGATCATGCCTGTTGCAGAGGTTCAATAAGACATAGCTCATGCATGTAAAAATGACTGCAGGCAGAATAAGAGCTGAAAATAAATTATTTACCACTAGTTATGGTGTCCACTTGCCCCAGTCAAGGTACCTTACATAATGTCCACCTGGTGTCCACCAGACCAATTAAGCCTGGTATTGCAATTTATACTGTAGGCTTGGGACTGGGATTCTGACAGGATGCCTCAACTAGAAGAGGCTTCACTTGATGAGGCAAACAGTAGGCTTGCTGGCATACTATGCTGTGAAAAAAACAAGTGTTCACTTGTGTGAAGAATGAGTCAACCAGTTGACACATTCATATGCTGGTTAAGACATGTCTAAGAGTCAAGAGTGACTAGATGCTTATAATAATCTGATGTGAAGGAAAAAGGCTTTAGAGGAAGCAGGACACAACATGGTATTAGTATTAATATATAGTGTTTAATCATCTTTTATATAAAGGACATGCAGCAGACACAAATGACAACGGACCAATTACAGTACACAGAGAGGTAGGGGGTGCATGCTTGACATGGGCACCACATGGGTATCACAGTCCCTCAGGTGAGGACACCCCTCGATGGTCCTTTAGGAGGCCAAAGGACAGCTCACAGGTTGCCTAAGCCTGTGACTGGGATGAGTGATTTTTAAGGCGAACTACACCTGTATTTCCAAGACATGGCACACAGAGTGGCATGTGTGCTATCCCCATGCTATGGAGACACTCCCCAGGAAAGCAGGTGGGTCACCTGTCAGCAGAGGAAGAGCCTGCCGTCACACAGACTCGATCCCTCACCTCCCGGGTTGCCACCCGGAAGCCAGAACCACTTGGCCACAGAAGCCCAGTCAATAAATGTATCTTGTACCTCTCCCTACCCTACCCTTATTATTATAGCCTTGCTGCAGGCATGAGGTTAAGTTCTATTTGCCCTGAAAAATCCTTACTGTTCCTGTCAATTATTGAATTATGTGCCTAATTGTCTATTCCAGGTGTAACTTGGTTAGCTTAGCTTCCATTTATAAATGATGAAAAAGCAACATGTGTGAAACATATAGGACCTGGACAAATTGCATGGTGACAAGGCCTTACAAATTTCAGAGACGTCTCCTTGGAGGGCAGTTTCAAAGATCCTTGAATGATCATGGGATATGGAGTGATCATCGAGCTGTAGTGAGGCTTCAACCTCACTGTAGCAGTATTTGGTTCATTGGCACCAAGAATAAAGTTGACATTTAAAAAATTAATAATAATAGTAATTGCACGCAAAAAATACAGATGCAAATGAATAAATAAAATATAAATGTATATGATAAGGCAGCCTTTGCTGAGCTCAGAAATGCCAAATGTAAATGGGGATGGGATGGACCGAATGATGGGATACACCCAATATTATTGATCCAAAATATGGCTGTTCAAAACTTCGCAGTGTGTCTCATTTGAATGCTATGGGATGGAAGTCAATTATTCTCAGTAAGAGAATGTTTATATTTCACTGGTGACAGCTAGTTTAATTATATGAAAATTTTCAAACAAATCCATGAGTGGGGTGTTGCACCTCTTTCAAAGAATGGTTCTGTAGTGGAAAAGCAAACCATATGGTGATTTGCAAAACATTTAGATCTGTTCATAGTTGCATTTTGATCCTGAAAACCGTACATATTGCTGTGTCTGAGGGGATCCATGAGGGGATCCTCTAAAAATTAGGCTTAGTCAATCTACAATACATCATCCAGAAATGGGCACATTTGTTGATAAGCAAAAGATAGAAATACCTGATACCACAAATTTTAATTAATAAGTTTCTTATGAATTTAAATCTTGAAGGAGACCTTTTTTTAGCTGCATTCTTGGAATTTTGTGAATCAGTCCCAGGGATGGGCCAGTATGAGAAATGGAGTGAACAGTCATTGAACCATCATTCCCTGCTCCTTCAACAATGATAAACAATTATGACTTACCCTTCCTGAATGCAATTACTACTGGTGGAGATTTTGGTCTCCTGCTCAGAGAATTTCATGAAGGAGTTCAAAGAAGCATCTCAATATTATTTCACTTTATTTACCAGTGGCCATGCAGCATGTCCTGCTCTAATTGGAGAGCAAGTGCAGCCAGTTTTGCTGAGCTTTCTTTGCATAATACAGATGCACTAAATTACCCTTGTCTTGAACCCCAAGTCCTGTACCATTTCCAAATTAATTTATAAAACACTAAGTGCAATATTTCTGGAGATATGTTGTGCACTATTCCTGAAAATAAAGGAATACTGAAGGACTTTATGAATCCACTGTATGTAGAAAGCTAAACTTGAGGGCTAGACATAGAGAGGAGATGGTTAGGCTTTGTGCTCTGTGTGTCATTATTCCCTATTCATTATTGTAGGGCTAAATTCAGATCTAACGTATGTCATTTCCTGATTGCTTCCAGAGGGACCTCTTCACTAAAACATGGGGAGAGAGTTTTATTGAAAAGGAGGTGCCTTCTTGTCCATTCTTACCTGAAATCAAAGTGGAAGACTTCACTGCTTACCTCAAGAAGACATCAAAACGGTACAAGAAGCACCTGAAACAGAAGCTTTCTATGACTCATTCTGATTCAGCACAGTCTACTTCATTAGTCCCTTGTCACAACCAGAGCTCAGGTACAGCTCAGTTCAGAACAACCATGGTGTTTGAATCAATAATTTTCCCATTTCTAGCCTTCTGCCTCAAGAACTGCATTCTTGTTGGGTTTTTTTTTTTTAAGGTTTACCAAATATCAGTGTGATACCCAAGATCTTTCTTCAGCCCACTTTTGACCTCTCTGAACCTGAAACATTTCAACTCGTATTGAGAGCCAACTATCGTTCCACTGATGCAGGAGATGGCAAAACCTCCTCCATTCATTGGCAAGAAGAGGTGAGTAGGCATTCTCTGTGAGGAATGAGAAAAATAAATCTGAAAACACACTGATTGCAATTAATCTCTGTTTCAGTTATCACAATATTTGGATGTAGTTGAAATGAACATAGCCAGGCACATATCTCAAAAGTCTGAGGCCTTTTTCCATGCTATGTCATCCCATGACATTCTCATTGATAGACTCCAGGGCACAATCGCTGCAACACAAAGCCTTAGGTGAGACTATTCAAATTTCTTTGATGCTCAATATGAGTAGATTATTCATACTCAACCTGTCTTTTTTTCTGGTGGATTAGGGAAAAGATGCATGTGATCCAAGATAATGTTGTGTTTGACTCAGTTCACCTCCTGAGACTCAAGAAGCTTCGACAGAACTATGTGTCTGTGCTTCGAAAGGTGAGCTGTTGCTCTATTTTTAAAAGGGAATAGTTTCTATAGCAATCTCTTCAATATGAATGTATAGCAATAGAATGAAGGCATATGGTAGGAATCAATTTTAGGAACATTAAAGTTCAGACCATTACATTTGAAAAACAAGGGAGGGATTTTATTGAGTATCATAATGGGAATTTATTCATAACATGACTATTGCCATGATCTACTTCTGAGCTGCATGCTAAAGGTCCCTGCATCTAAGAGTAATTGAGGTGTTCTTTGGAAAAAGGACATAAGTGCCCATTGCCCTTTTTCCATATTTGTGTCCATGTGCTGCTTGAGGTGACGGTATTCCTTCGTCTTGTGCACACCTAGTTTGCACAAACTTTGTCTTGTGCACACCTTGTTTTGTACCGTGCACACCAATCATCCACACTGCTAGAGGTGATGTTAGTCAGTTGTGGGTGTCGTACGTGCACATACTACAACCCATGACCGTCACTTTAGGAGTGCTGTTCTCTCAGACTCCCAAGCGGAACGCGCTGCCCGACGTAACGGCGAGCAGGTACATGTAGACACGCTGAATCTTAGCTCTCCGGAGGGCTTTCTTTGAGGAAGTTTTCCGACCAAAACAGTGCTCAGTTCCGCCGCACTGAACGGCAGAAGTATCATCCCGAAGGTGAGAAGATAAGAGTGGCCATATCCGAATCACGGACTGCCGTTCTTCGGCGATTTCGAACTTCTGATGATGTATAAACATGCTTAAGCTTATATAGGCAGGCATCACGCATCACCCTCCCAATCTCGGATGAGGTGAAGGTGATAGTGCGGGGGAAGTGATGTAGCCCTATACAAAAACCGGTTAACTCCTTCCGGCTCCCTTGTGGGAACAGATTTTCCTTAGTTGCAAGAGTTCAACAGATACGAACAGAGTTAGGAGTTTTGTGCGTGTGAAAATGTGAGTGGGGAGTGCCGGTGAAAAGTGAAACTTCCGCATTCTGACAAAAGGCTAGACATTCGGGCATACCGAAGTTGAAGTTCGCATACATCTGAGGCATACCAATGCCTGATTGGAAGGGAAAAGGCAATGGTATTTCTTCTACGCGTGGGCGACAAGGTCTACTGGGCGTTTATCCTACTCGCCGTTACGTAGGGCAGCGCGTTCCGCGTTGAACGTGGGAATGGAGAGTCTGTCCCTATCGGGAAATAGTGTGCACATAATGAAGTTGAGGTTTATGTGCAGTGTTCACAGGATTTGACAGTGTGCACAAGACGAAGGAATACCTTTTAGATTCCAAGAGATTCTGCTAAAAGAAGTCACCAGTTAAAAGGCAGCATCTGATTAGCACTGGCCAATTGGAAAAGTTCACGAAAAAGTACATTAAGCACAGGATGATAATGAAATGAAAACTGTGTATGCAAATTGAAGGATCGGTAAGTATAGTATGAATGTGTGTACAGCCAGGTACACTTGAAGGAATATTATTAATGTTCATTGAAGATTCAATTATTGAAGCATGACTTTGTACTCAAGGCAGTAGAATAGACATAGGCTGGTAGTTTATTTTGTTCACTCCTATATTTATGAAGTTTGTTGTCATTTGCCTCTTGGATGAGGTAGGGATAGATCTAGAGCCCCTCTCCCAAATCCACATTGTAACTTACTGCTTTCTTATCTCATCACAACCTCGTCAACCTGTCTGGTGTCGCATGGGTTAGCTAATAGTTTTGTGTTTGACTAGATTAGTGGTCAGTTACTTAATGCTTTTACAGGACCAGTTCACTTAGTTTTGATCTGGCTTTTTGCCTAATTTTTACAATGGAATTTGTCCTGCTGACCATTCTTATTCTAAAAAATTCCTCACTCGTGCCACTTGTCCTATAAGACAAAGACCACATTGCTTCATCACAATTCCAGATTGCCTTTAAAGCCAGGTGTATTGCATTGTGGGGCATGAAATCACTTGACCAAACTTTCATGGAAAGGGGATGGTTGACATAATGAACTATGCCTAGCACAAGTTATTCAGCATAGTTATCTGTTTCCTAGACCCAAAACTAGTCAGGCTTTTCTGTAAAGCAAATAACATTGACTTTGCTACCTATTTACTGGGGACAATGCTAGTAGCTTCACCAAATGAAGCTGTCCTCAGGTCTACTTCATTGTTCTGCTATCCAGTTCATATAAAGGAAACTTGGGTATTCTGATGGAAGTAAGGCACCCAGTTATGACCAGACCCTCACTGTCCACTCTCTTTTGGAGGTCACCATATTGAATCATTCACCAATGGAAACATTAAAATTCTGAATAATTTGTCTTGGTAAATGCTATTATACCACTCATTGATCAGTCTCTAGATGTTGTTTTCAAGAGATGCTCATTCAAATGGCTTGAATATTAGTTGGCTTAATTCTGAGCACCTTCAGCTGAAGGTAATATGAGCTGCAATGAAGTATTGGTTGCTATCAGGTATTGGCCTTCATTCCAAGTTCATCCTTGTCACTCTGTGCCCCCCTTATCTGGTATATGTACTCATGACTTTTTTTTTCTTTTTACTTGAGGTGGCTTGCTGATAACAGTATCTGGCTAGGCCTAAGCTTAGTGTACACTATGATATAATCTTAATTGAAATTTAAAATTCTGTTCCTGCAATTGTACTTACCCTTGTACATATGTTGATCTTTTTTTTTTTAAATTAGCATTTTGGCCCATATTACATCATTTTGTGGTAAGCAACCAAGGGATGGTGTATACCAGTGCACAGGTCTTGGGCCAATCTATCAATCTGATGCCATTGAAAGCAAGGTGGTATTTGATTGGTGGATTTGGTTGACTATCAAGTGAAATAAGCCATACCCTTTAGACCTAGTGAAAATCTTAAATCATCTGTCATAGAAAAATAATTGCAGACTTAAATAGAATGGTTGTTTTGTACACCAGGCTTTATGAATATATAAGACTCAATCATAAACCTGGATTCTCTAAATAGCCTGCTATGAAAAGAACATGTAACGATTTAGATTTAACATGATTGAATATATCAAGATCAGAACTTCTATTAGCAGGAAAACAGGTATCACTGCAGCTCCAGGCACTAGACCAACAACATACGGCCCTCGTGGTCCGATGGTGTTGTAAGAGCTACTATGGCTCCTGTCCTGTTGGCTACAGCTATGGTCAGCCAGGTTGTGGCCTGTGGTAGGTGAGTAAAAAATGCAAATGGCCCTTGCAATCTTTTGAGTTGTGCACCCCTGTACTAGACTCTTGAAAAATATGCTTTTCTGTGGTGAATATCCTTGTGAGAACTCAGGGTGGGAATCATTTAATAATATATCCTTTATAAGTCAGTGCCGTACAAAATGAAGATTTCTAATTTTAAAAGTTGTGAAATTTCCATTGTCATTGTTGGTTCATTAAAGGTAGAAAGTCTTGATTGTGGTTAAAAATAATCCTTTAATCACCCATTTCGAAAGAGTAGAGAAAAGTCTCATTTCTTCACCACAGGCCAAGATTGGACCAATAAGTAATTTTAAAAAACTTTGCATCCAAGTAACGTGAGAAAAATCTCTTTGTACCATAAGATGCAATAAAAAGGACCAAATCCTGAGCCCTTAAAAATAAAATTGAAGAATACAAAGGAGATTTAAATTTCCATACCTGGAGGAATAATCCATTTTACTTTTAGTCTTTGCTGCTATCAGGAAGTTTTTGTCTTGCAATCATTTCTCTGTGTTCCTCTGCTCTACTTCCCCTTTCTTGGAGGACTTTTATCCTTTCTTCCACCTTCAAATATTTGAGGACACATCAAGGGTCCCAAAAACAAAGGTATCTTTTGTGTTTTCATTTGCTTTGCCTTGAATGAGGGAGGGTACAGATACATTTAGTGTATACAATGTGTATACACAGTGTATACATTTAAAAAGGGATAGGAAATTGATAAATGGGAGATGGTGAAAGATATAGATCTTTGGCTTTGACAGAGATGAAAGCTTTCAGGAACTCTGACATTTTTTACAAGATGTTTTGTCATTGTACCCACTTAAGTCTCAACCGCTTCTATTGTACTGTTTGGGATTGCATCAGTTATCTTGAACTAGATGTTCTGAAGAGGGCTTTTAAGATCATCTTGAAGCAAATGGTATATCTCAATTGTGCAACCAGACATCATCTCAAAGGTCCTCTCCTTCTAATACTTTAGGTGCTTGATTGACTTTGGTAATTCTCTGAGGTGGATTGCATGAAACTGACTTTAGCCTAAAGGAGGTTTAAACCTCCTTTAGACCTCTCCTGTAGCTCTGCTAAAGGAGGTTTAAAACTCCTTTAGGCTTAAGTCAGTTTCATTCTCTCCACCCTTGGTGTTATCTCCTTGGTAATCGCTTAAGGATCAATGTTGCGTTAGGAATAATAATTACATTTAGCCACTAATGTGATTCTGCTAGCATCCTATGACAAGTATGATTGATGTTTTTAGCAAAAGAAAAGTGTAGGTTTTGCTAAGTTAGTAGACAATAATCCCTATTTGGATTAACTTATTATTGAGATTTCCCAGGTGTGGCTTGTCCAGAGAGTCAGTTGAACCTTCTGAAGAAAGGGGAAGTACCAGTACCTAGCCACTGCCGTAGTACATTTGTGGATTTGCTTTGTTTGCCTGTTTCTATACTGAATCATCTTGGGTGCCCAAATCATCCAGGACATCCCCTTATTGGACCTTGAAGAACCATCTGTTTTTGAAAGAATAGGTAGCCTATATCCCACAGCAGAAAGCATGACAGAGACAGGACTGAAATTTGGGCCTGAGTGGTAAGTTCACTACTCTCCTTCCATTTTTTTATTTCTGTGAGCACAAGTGGAGGCATTGCGTCCAACTTTGATTATTTTGCGTAGGGTGCGAGCATTGTCCAGTGGTCCATCTAATCTGTCAACTTCTCCACCAAGTCCTTTGCCTCCAGTGAATCGTTACAAACTTGCAGAACATCGCTACGGCAGAGAAGAGATGCTGGTCCTGTATAATAAGGATTCAAGGCCCCCAGATGACATCCTCAGTGGCAGCCCACACATTGTTCTTGAGAAGATTCAGCCACCTCTCTCTTTGCTGCAAATGAGTGATGAAGAAATGGTGAGGAGCATTTGATTTTTTTAATTGTTGCCTTGTAACTGTAAAGCGCCATCTACACCAGCATCTGGTGATCATTGTAATGGTTACAGTAACAGTAGTTGAAAATATAATGGTTTGGGTTTACAGAAAACTTCTCTAACATATCCATATGATTAATCTTTTGTGGTTGACTGTTGGGTGTGGCCCAACAATGTCCATAGTGTTGTGAGGAAAATGGAGTGCAAAGGGTTTAATATCTAAGGAGTGCACAGCTACAAAAGTGGCTGAAAGTCACCAGAACCATTGTGGATGTCTTTGAGGTAGTTTGAGTACTCTCAAGCTTGGATGCCATTCTTCTCTGTGCATTAATTAATTTCTCTCAGGTTTGTACTGTGCCTACCTTCCATCCCTGCTGCAATAAGACTTTAGAGTTCATTAGCCAGCTTGAACCATGAGCATTACTTAGAAGGCATGCCCCTACAAAAGACCCAAGTATATAATCATATCAAGGTTAAAGCTTTTCATGTCCTTTTGCTTTGGCACAGGGTGATGACATACACATTTGCCAGAAATTATTTATCATCGGATGGCTATGATGCAGAAGGCAATAAAAAAGAAAGAAGGCACGTGCCCATTGCACTGACTTGTCTTCTTGTCAGTTAACAGCCCTTGTCAAACCATTTTGAAATTGGAAAAGTTTACCCTTCTCTCAATAATAGAGACTGTGGTAAGTGCTGCATGCTTGTCAATGGTCATTGGTCATTGTCATGTTAATGGGTTATATGAATCAATGGGTTATAGCAGCCCTAAAAATTTTTATTAAGATATTAATATTTTTCGACAGACACTCAATGTCCCTTGCTTCACCATAATCCCAATGCTGGGCTGTAACAGGTTAAGTACAGTAGAATCTCTGAATTACAGTAATATTATGCTCATCTAGAAACCATATATACAAAGGATGAGTGAAATTTCCCAACATTTTCTTGATAGATGGCATGGCAGCAAGGAGTAAACAGTGATGCAGTGCTGAGGTTGATGGGACGGAGTGCAGGAGGTGGAGGGGGCATGATGTCTGCTGGAGGAGAAAGGGGAAACATGATAAGAGGGCGGGGTGGAAGCATGGACAGAGGGAGAGGGAGAGGTGGTAGAGGGGGCTTCCATCCCTCCTTTGGCACTCGGCAGTTTGATGATGACAACGGCGAACCGGGGTCTGGTCGATGGGATCGACGACCAGGAGGCCGAAGCATTCTCTTTGAAAGATCTCAGGTCTATTCATTTCTCAATTGTTCTAATTTATTGTGTCTGGTAATGCAAGGTTCGAATGTTTGAATCAAGTGCATGATTCAACTTCAGTCTGCTAGTGAGAGAGGTTGGCCAGAACGAAATGGTCCTGATGAGAGACCACCAGTGGGGAGTCCTAGGAAGACAACTCCATTTGAGTTCTCCGGAGGTCGAGGAGGTGCACCAGGAACCCCTCGGGGTCCTGATAATTGGCGCTCAAAGGATGATGATGGGGGGTCCTGGCGCACTGTTGTCCGTGACAAATGGGGTGCGTGAATCAAGCTGTATGAGCTATTCTGGATGTCACAGAGGTGTTTGCTAATATCACAAGTTGAAATTTGTAGGTCGCACAAGTTGGAGAGAACGGGGAGACTTTGAAGTGCCCGGAAGAGGTCGTGGGGGATCGTATCGGGGAGGGTTTACTGGTCGGGGTCGAGGTCGGGGGCAGCAGCTGCCTGAATGGACAGCCAGTGATGATCAGGGTGTTGGGAGCTTTGATTCCTCGGGCTCGTTCCATGCACCCTCGAAGGATGATGACCTCGATCAAGAGAAACATGAGCTGAGAAGGCAGAGAAGAGAGGAAGAAGAGGAGGAAGTGTGGGATGATGAGGTTAGTACCCATTACCAGTATGATTGAATGTGTGTTGCCTAAAGATGAGCTGTCCAATAATACTGATATGTCCCACTGATAACTACAATTGCATATGCATCCACAGTATGTGTAAATATCTTTTTATCTGAGTTTCTTGTCATTAGCATTTTTCAAAACTAGTATGAATTAGGGCACTTTCAAAGAAATTGATGCCATCAATCTTGCATCATAATTGACTGATGTTTCCACCTGTAAATAAATACGACAACCATGCCACATCTTACCCAGATTTAGAGAGAATACCTAGTCAGAACATCACCTGAGGTAAGTCTCATTGTAGATTCAGGAGAACAGAAAAAAAAAGTATTTGAGGAAGTACAGACCTTACCTACATTACACACCCTAGTAATGTCAATACTGACAAGAATGATGGCTTATTTAAAGAGGATGAAGGGAAATGGAATGGTAAATGGGCTGGAAATAACTTGTTCAGTATTGGCTTAAAAAGAAACTGTGGAGATAAAGATCAAATTTTCGCTTACTATTTGAACCATAATTTTCTTTGGGAGTTTGATGGTCCACTATGAGAGGGTTTTGGAGAGGTGACAGGGAGTGAGTTTTACAAAGTTTGATGTTGAAATGTAGGGGCATGGTGATGAAGAGCCTTCTGGGAAGCACCAAGAAGAAGAGTGGGAAGGAGAATGGGAGGAAGACCTAGTTGATGAAAGCCCACCGAAGAACAGTGCCCCACCTCCACATAGTGCATCTCCTGTGCCACAGACTCCAAGGAAAGACCCACCAGTACCTGCAGGAAATGAGCCAGAGAGGAGGAGGGAAGGGACTGAAGTCCCCGTTCATCCGAAGCAATCTAGTCAATCATCTAATGAGCCTCATGTGCCCCCTGGATCGAACAGAGGTGATCCCAGCAACGGTGTGCCTCGTCCGGTGCCACTTTCGACCAGGGAGTCCATGGACTCCATCTTTGGACCAGTGTCAAGTGGCATCATTGGGGTCGCACCCCTACGAACCTATGCAGGCTTTGAGGAAGAACACATGGACCAAATGCTGGCCGTCGTGGACAATCTCCTCGCCGATGTGACTATGCCTGAGGAGGAATCAGGAAAAATGGAGAGACGTGTTGATCCTCTCATATCCTTGGCAACCAATAACTCTGCACAATCTGTGATGATGGATAAATGGTTTTATAGGGACCCACAAAATGAGATTCAGGGTCAGTCCGATGTTCTGCTCTTCTTTACTCACCATGTATCACCAGGTAACAGGGCAAATGTTCTTTGTTCAGGTCCATTCTCAGGCTCAGATATGGAGGACTGGCTGAACATGGGCTTCTTCCCATCAACACTCCTTGTTCGCCGAGAGTGTGATGAAGTGTTTGTATCCCTTGCCGAACTTGCCACTCGATGGGGTCGTAATCCTTTCAAGTCCGGTCCCCCTATGCCTCCCCTGCGAGCTGCTGATCTGGCTCAGGTAATTCCACCTTGCTGCAGACTTTTAATGGAGATACACCAAGCATATAGAGAAATGGTAACAACCAGGTCAACAAAGATAGAACACATTAAGAGCCAAGAGCAGCGACACTGATGATCCCTTTTCTTTCAGGACAGCTGAAGGCTTGATATATAGATTCTGCAGAACAATTGCAATCTGCATGCATATTTTCACATGGGATCGTGGTACCCTTCAATTGCACAAATTTTATGGGGATATTCTCATGAGATGGCATTCTGTTCAGTATATATCTCAAGTACTGGAGCCGTCCTTTCCAGGAGTGATCATTTCCAGTTAGTACAGGTACAGACTTCTTTTGGCATTACCAGTGTAAAATACTTGTTTATATGCCTGGAGTTTCTCCATGATGCGATGTCATGAAATTATGGTGATTCCTTGTGCTTCTGGTTCTTGGTGTTTGTCCAAGATTGCATGTGTGTCAGATTTTGGGAGAGAAATTTCATGCCACATGACTTCCCTTTTCACTAGCAGGGTCAGCCAGGGAACAAATTCAATGAGAAGGTGAATCCTGTGATGCAGCAGCAGGTGTTCCAACAAATTCTGGTCAGTTCAAACCCGGGCTCTGTCCCCATATCTCACGGCATGGCACCCGCGAGCCCTGGCCCCACTTCCTCACATCATACCCATTTTGAATTGCAAAGACAGCTTATCCTCAGGTAAGCATCTGTCTTGACTCCTGTCCAGGAGTTTTAGCACCTCTGGAAGGCATTCATGTTCGTGCTGTCATCAACATGGAATTGGATTTGTAGGCAACAGCTCCTGGCCAAACTGCAACAGATGGATGGGTGGTCTTCCTTTTCTCCTCAGCAGCAGGAGCTGGTATGCCACTCTCCATTCCATACCAATGGAATTTTACGGAGATGCATGGTCTTTTACTGTATACTGGATACTAGCCGGTATTGGCAGTTGGGATTGTTGGAAAGTGGCGGAGTGGAATCCTCCAATAATTTATATTTTGAGGGGCACTGGGCCATCTTCCTTTCACAGCTGTCAGTAAGACATCCACCCCAGCAGACCTCTACTTGGATTTTCAGCCACAGTCCCTTCCAATACCCATAGGCACATAATGTCACTCCTCTGATATGGCACTATTAGGTTGTTGCATGTTTGTTCCACAAGGAGGGTGAAATTATTTCTCTCTCATGTTGCCACAATGTAATTTGAACATATGGGTAATTCCATGTCAACTCGCCCAATGGATAACATAGCACCTCCTCAGGTTTTAATTAAATTTGCCATGCAGTTTCTTTATAAGTAACATTTATTTTCTATCCATTTTTAGTTGATGAGCAATGACATTAAAGTTACAGGGTGGTGAACTTTCTATGTCATCACACTACCTTTAAATTTTGAGGGCCTGAATATTAAACACCATTCATCATAAGGATTTGATTCTGGTGTCATTTTTCTGCAAGTACTTTGGTTTCAATGCTTTCAAAAATATAATAAAAAGGGGACATAGTGTATAACTGAATATTGTAACATCTAACCATGTTGAAGTCCTTATACCAAGTTCCCAAAAATAGGAGATTAAAGGTTTGTTTCAGGGCACATTTTCCATCTACATGTAAAAAAGTTTCTTACCTTAGTATTTCTGAAATACATGTTACTCCTGGAAGAATGGGTGCATACATAAGGCCATGTCACAGTTGATACTCATGAAAATGAATGAACACTATGATGTGTTTGTAGTCCCAAAAGGGTTAAAATGAGTTGAATGATTGCTCCCATCAGAACATACCAGAGTAGGATTCTCCATGTATGAAAATCTTTTATCAGTATCTCTGAAACATTTACAGTTTCTTGGAACTGAACCCACCTTTCATGTGGTAACTTTTATCAACTTTGTATCCAGAGTCCAATATGACCTTATTCAAGGTCAACAATTAGTTAAAGGTCAATAAATTCAGATTTCCACTGAATACCTATTTTTCAGTATTCTTGAAGCCCTTGGAATTTTCAGGAAAAAGGCTTCTGGGTCATGTCTCTGTCAAATAGTTGCCAAGTTGCAGATATTTTATATTAGTCATCAGACTAAGTCTCTAAATTTGACATCACTGTAAATTTTGAACCATTTTTTGAGGCCCTCAGACTAAAATTTTATATATGATGGTTTTGGCCTTAAATATTCATCATACCAAATTCCAGCCAAATCTGAGGGGGTGCTGTGTTAACCCTTCAAGCAAGTTTAATGTAACTTGTGACATTCACTAAGGTGTATCTACTGTGTGAGTTAAAAGTGACTGATGCTCAGTGTGGTAGTGTTTATGAAATCTCACTGGTAGTAAGTAAACTCTATCCATAATTTATGTGAACTTGTTTCCTACTTGATGCTTATGCTGTTGCATAGAACTGCAAACATATTACTGTTACAGGGGATATTTGGCCATTTAAAATTACGGGCTTGAAGGGCTAAAATGCATGTTCTATTGTATGAGTTGGCATGGCACCCATATGTCAAAGAAAATTCAGTATAGTGACTGAAATGGCAATGAATCTGTTTGCCTGTCATGCTCATCACTAATTGTCTTGTTGTAGACCTGAGCATTCAGTTAGGCTTACATTAGCATTATGCTTCAGTGGACCATACATACATAGGCCCAACTGGCTGTAACCCAGGATAAGATTTTATTGCATCATGTGGGACTGTAGGCTGTAGGAGTTGAATGTAGTTTACTCCATTGTGTTTGTAGGAGATAGTTATTCTGGCATTGAGCTTACCAGATGGGAATAGTCAAATAGGTCTCCAAATCTGGGCTAGACAAAAATAGGATCATCAGATTCCAAGCATGCTTAAAGCAAATTGGATAGTGAACATTTCAGGTGAAACCCTCCTTGGAATGTACTATCAGAGCCCTTAGATATGGGCCTACAAGGGACATGATGGGAGGAAGGGAGTGCCAGGTGATGCCTTGGGACAAGAAGTGTTCTGGCAATTGGTGGTTAGCTCAAAGAAGGGAGAAGCTAAGCATGTGCCACATCTGAACATGTAATCATTGAAGCATGTGAAATAATTAATGGCTCAAGGAAGTAGGATAAAATTTTAAACAAGTGGGAGGTATTATTTTTCGTGTAACTATTGACAAAGGCTGCCTGCTCAAATTTTTTTTATTACCAAAGACTGCATGGAAACATAAAAAACAAATCCTTTGTCATCAAGGACATTTGGGAGTTCTTATTTCAGATCAAGCCTCTGCCCTTCACACTTTAATATGGTGTCCATCCACCTCAACAAAATTTAGCCACTTCTGCTCTCATTACTGTCACCCGGAGATGTTAGCCAATTCATCAGCTAATTTCATTTCATGCAAGCTCTCATTATCCCTTCAGAACACTCAGAGGATCTCGATTGTCAAATGACCACACTTAGTCCTGATGTAGAGTGGATCACATGAACAGATGTGTAAGGTATAAATCATTTACTTTTATGGGGGTGTGGTAAACCAAATTTGTGAGCAGACTAATTTCAAGGAACAGAGAGAATTCTAGAATTGGAAGCACTTGAACTTTGTCAGTGGGCAAAATGAAAACTCCCATATGTTCTTGAAGGCATTATTGGATTTATGTTCCTGTGTAGATTTTTAATGTAAAATACAATGTAATGAATAACATACTTTTCAGATATTTTCTTTTTGTTACTTGAACTTTCATCTCATGAAGTGCATCTTCTTGGATCTCAAAGAAGTATAATATTGTTCCATATAAAATTATTACAACCTGGATGTGGAAATTCATTCAAGCAAACTTCTTATCGAATATTGTATTGCCTTCTCACAAAAACAGATGCTGCGGAACCACTTGATGACACTGAATGCCACTGGAGGTGGAACAGGTCCTGCACCAGGGTTACCTGGTGTGGTGCCATCATTTGGCCCTATTGCTGCATCAACGGGGCCTGGGAAACCACTGAACCCCATGGCTTTGCTCAATCAAGTTATGCAGCCTCCCACAAGCAATCCTCTTGGCATCTCTGCCAACATACCCAATGCAGCTCTGCAGCACTTGTTCCAGGTACTCCTCTCCAGTCTGCTAACCATGTAATTTATCTTTTTTTTTGCATTTATTTGGAGTACCTTTTGGACAAAGAATTCAGATACTGAAAAACCAAAGGAAGATTATCCAAATTTAGTCATATTAATGGAGCTCTAGTAACACCTAGATATTGACATGGATATTCAAGTGACTAGATGTTGATCTATGGATGCCTTTGATCAGCTTTTGAAGAGAATGAAACTCTAAAAGTATATATTTTATTTTTGTCATACTTGGTCTGGCAAAGATCTATGAATCATCTACAGCTACAGCAGAAGGGTGGTGGAGAGCCCAAGACTCAGGTGGACCCCATTGAATCCCTTCTGCATCAGCTGGCTTCCAAAGGCATTTCAGGTGCAGTCACCCCTCAGGTAAGAACCTATGTTCACATTTTACATGATCTGAGCATCTAAATTGAACTGATGGAAACTTTGAAGAGATCGAATTTTTTGCAAACTGCAATGTTAGAAGGGTGCATCATGAGTGGAAGCAAGGAAGTAGATTCCCACTGTTGTCATTCGGGTAGAGGCGTTGAAGCATGTGGAATCACTTCAGCAGAACCCACTGCTGTTGATGTTCAGCATGCTGCCAAACCTGCAGCAACCTTGCATGATGTCACCTGCTAAACCCTCTTCCCTCCTCCCCCTTCTGCTTCTGGCCTCCCCTGATGATACACTTCCTGCCCCCTTTCCCATGTATCCTGAGACTCCTCCCAGGCACTTGCATCTTCTTCCTTCATACAGTCCATTCAAGGACCTTTCCAGCACCAAGGTCATTACTGTCAGTGCTATGTGCAATGTTTGTGTTTCTGGGTGGAGAAGAGTCTCAAAAGAAGGGAAAATTTAATTGCTGAAGAGGATGTCTATAATGGAGGAGGCAATACATTCAGGGCAGCAGTTGCAATGAGCATGGTAACCACTACCCTGCTCCTCTGACTGAGGTATTCAATGTCTTCCAGGAAAAGTTGGTTGAAGAAGAGAGAAAGAAATTGGAGGAAAAACAGAAGGAGATTGAAGCAGAAAGGCGGAAGTTGGAGGAGGAGAAGAAGCGCTTTGAAGAGGAGGGTCGTCGACTGGAGGAACTAAGGTGTGTCTTCCCATCACTGAATCAAATTGTTCCTGTTCTCTTAATTACCCAAAGTGCAAGCAGCTACACCTGCTGATGCATGACCCAAGAGCAATGGGACAAGTAATAATGCCACCTTCCATGGACAGACAACAGGAGGAGATGCGGAGACTGGACGAGGAACGGAAGCGGCAAGAGGAAGAACAGTTACGCATCTTGCGGGAGAAACAAGAGGAAGAAAGAAGACGACGAGAGAAGGAAGAGGAGGAGCGAGAGCGGGAGCGACAGAGGCGAGAGGTGAGCCTAAGCCCCTGGACTCAAAATTCTGTGAAATTTGGCTTTTCACTCTTTCCTTTTATGCAGGCTTTGAAAAGACAAGAAGAGGAGAAACGCAAGCGAGAAGAGGAGGAGCAGCAGAGGAGGGAAGAAGAGGAGCGACAACGAAAACAAATGGAGGAACAGAAGCAACGCAAGGAAGATCAGGAAAGGAAGAGGTCAGAACAATCACACAAATGAGTCTTCTTCTGCATGACTAATGATAGTGTCTCATATCAACTGAAATGAAGGAAATATAGGCTTAATCTGCAGTTATGTTTTGCACTGTGGGGCCCTTGCAGATTCACCATCTGGAATGGCAAACATCTGAGAAACTGTAGCTGTTGTGACTGTAGGCATTCATTTTGTCTTGTTCTGTGGACTGACAGAAGATGCATGTGAATGAGAATTAACTTCTGATTCACTTAAAAGCATTCCATAAATGCCATAGCAGCTTATGGGTAGATGGGTAGGAAATGCTTCACCTGCCAGGAATTGCTAGCAGGGCAGCTTTTCCTTCTGAATTCACTTCAGAGTGATCATCTGATGGCACCTAAAATGCTAATCACAATTTGACTTTTAAAGGAGTGTTATGAGTATTCACTACATATATATTCCCTTTGCATTTTCCTTGAGACTGCCCTTGCCCCTTCATTATAATGAATAATACTATGTTTCACCAAAGTGATGTAGCTTCCTGCCATAATAAATGTGCCATTAGGCAGTATTGGTATTCAGAGGAAGTCATGTCTTTTTTCTGCTGATCTCAATCAGGCTAGAGGAGGAGCGAACAAGACGAGAGGCTGCTGAGGAGGAGAAGCGGCACTATGAAGAGAGGCAGAGAGAAGCCCTGCAGCACTTGCGAGAGCAGCAGCAGCGAGTGGCTGCCTTGTCTGCTTGGGGAAATTCCAACTCCTCCAATGCCCCATCCCTGCTCCACATTCAACACACAGAAGAGGAGGTGTGCTCGACTTGCTCACATTTTCTTCTTTGATCGGTGTTCACAGTGGCATAAAGCTGTCGGTGTGCAGATGGTGCTGGTTTTTAAGTATTCGTCCTATTTTTCTTTCAGCAAAGACAGAAACTAGAAGCATTGGCTAGGGTCAAGGAACAGGAAGAGCAGCAGAGGAAGCAGCATCGATTATTCCTTCAGCAACAGAAGCAACAGATGGAGCAGCAGCAGGTACCACTGCGCTGGGTCACTCAACCCACAGCATCTGCAGCTGTCAAGAGCCTGGCTGAAATCCAGGCTGAAGAGCAGGAAAGACTGACTAAGGTGAGTGGTTTTTTTTTCTATTGCCTAGTTGTTCACTTTGAAGAATGTATCTGTTATCCAATTTTTTTTTTATCATAGGAACGAGAGCAAGAACAAGCTTTGCATGAAAGCCAGAAGCATTTATCACTGGCCACAGCCAGTATCTGGGGTTCTGCATCCAAAAACCTGTCCTGGGCAAGCAAGGCAGCATCAGGGGCTTGGAACAGCACTCGAAATGATTCCCCTCCAGTCAATGTCTGGGGTGCCATAGGATCCAATCCCACTCCTTCAAAGGGTCAATATCTTCCCATCGTTCTCCTGTTGGATTGAGTTAGGATTTTTATTGGGTTTTCAACCTAATAGGGTTTTGGGAGGATCCACCCACATCAAAATCTGGAGGAGGGAGGGGAAATGATATGGCATCTGCTTCACAAAGCATACCCAACCCAAGTCAGAAGGGCAATCCACCATCTGGCCAGGGTCGAGGGAGGCGTGGGCCATCCAGGAAGGATGAGGAGATGGTGATGAGGTTGTTTGAGAATCAGAGGCCAAAGACAGATCCCTTCACTCAATGGTGCCATCAGGCCCTCACTGAGATGGAAGCTTCTGTTGATAGTAAGAGCTGTATTTTTTTGTGCTTACTCGAGCATAGAGTTAATGCCACAGGTATGAATATGATTGTAGAAAATGCAGCATCTCACCCATTATCTGATGATGCTCACATGCTGTTCTGCTCCAAGGGATTTTTAAAGTGCATCTTTTAAATCAGACCATGCAGGCTGCAGGCTCTAAGCCACTTTAACATCAGGTTCACTCTGTATCATTGCTCCCTGCATTGCCCTGGTAACTTACCTATTGCATATGCAGGTGTTGGCATCTCATATGTGCTGGGAATGAGAATTTCATGTGGGGGGCAGTTCCTGTGTTTCTGTAATCCCCCTCACCTACCACCATGCACCGTTCTATCACCTTTTCAGTTTTTCATCTGTGATAAAAACTTGGATATCTATTTCACAGGCCCAAATAAAAACTAGTGTAGGTGCTTTTTAAATGTAAAAAAATTGATGGCCATAAGGGGAAGGGGTAGTTGCCCCCCCCCCCCCCATATCCATCTATTTTTCCACCACTGGTGTGAGGGCAGTATAACAACACCAGAACTCAGACTACAAGTTAAAAACTGTGGCTTTAGTTTACAATGCACAAGACTGCAGCCAAAGTGCTCTAATTGGTTATCTGTCTGCTTCATGCAGTACCCACATTTGTGGGGTTTCTTCAAGACGTGGAGTCACCATACGAGGTGCATGATTATGTGCGGTCATACCTTGGGGATGGGAAGTCATCCCAGGACTTTGCACGGCAGTTCCTTGAAAGACGGAGCAACTGGCGGAATGCCCAGAAGGACAAGAAATCCCCTGAAGACAGCATGCATGGCCCGGCCCCTGCTGTCAATCCCAACACTGCTGACTTCCAAGAAGTCAAAGTAAGACCTCATAGTGAAATTTGTTCTCAGGAGCTGAGCTCCTGAGAACAAGGAATACTTGGTATTCTCATGAAATACATTTCCCCAGATGAGTCTGGGGAAATGTCTTTTAAGCTAATTTTGACCTTTGCAGAACTTATAATATAGCCCCCAGATGAGTGCTCACTACCTTGTTCATGTTTGAATAGAAAGACTCCTCTGATCTTTACTGTTTATGAGAAGTTGTATTGTGTTTGGATGGCACTAGCTGCATCTTTGAATATTCAAGCTTAATTATCAGGTGGCTTCATTTTGATGTTTTCAGTGCAAGGGGAAGAGTAAGAAGAAGGGGAAGATGCAAAAGGTGGACGCAAGCAGCCTTCTTGGCTTCAACGTCACGGCAGCACCCGACCGCATCAACATTGGCGAGAGGGACTACATCTCAGACATGTGATTCTATCCAGCCCTTGTTCTTCTGTTGTCTCTCATATTGTTTTTGCTTTTTTTTTCTGCCTCTCCCTCTGCCATTACATGAGCCTGATTCTTCAGGGCACCACGGCCAGATTCGTTCTACCCATCGCTCAGTGTTCTCTTTCTCTGTTGATTTCAAATCTTTGTTATCTTCTCTTTCCCTATCGGAGTGGTCTTTGGGTTTTTCGGGGATCTGGCAATTCTGATTCGGATCTGGATGCCGGCTTGAGGCCATTGGAGGCAAGCGCGTGACGTACAAAGGACAGAGCCTTGATGCATTTCTCTCCTTTGTATAAAGAGAGTTATCTCAAAGTAATTTTGTATTTGATTACATGAAAAGAGAGTGTTAAAAAAAGTAATAAATTTTGTTCCATAAAGCTCAGTGTCAGTTTTTGGATGGCTCTTGATTACATATCATCATTGAAGAACCCTGTTAAGCTTTGACCAAGGTCAAAAGCTTTGGGACTTGTGTCTCAGATGAACTATGTGACAAACTCCTAATAAATAACATTGCTGCTTTCTTTGCAGGGTTCTTCAGACATTTGTTGAAGCCAATTTTTGTGTATCCACACAGGAAAGTGCCTGATCTCATCTTTCCCCCATGGGATCGCTTGGGACCCCCTACTGTCGTTTCCGTCCCTTTTCCTGTGCCTTACTCTCTGTCCAACTTGTGATGTCTCGTGGTCTAGTCCAAGGTTCTTGTCTGTGATCAAAACGATGTCAGAGCAGTTGAACAAGAGCCTCACAGCCATGGACTGGCTGTCCCACCTCAATGTCCAGCTGGATCTGGAGAATGCAACAAAGCCCGAGTCCGATGAGAAGACATGTGTCAATGGAGATTCAGGAGACTCCTGTGAACCACTCCACACCAAGCCTCCATACAGGTAGAGCAACTCCTTCTGTCTTCTCTTCCTGCTGTTTGAATGGCTTTGCTCTGATTGGTCAACATTTTGCCCATCATGTAGTTATGCCAATCTCATCCACTTGGCCATCAACAACTCCCCAGCAAAGAAAATGACTCTGGCAGAGATATATGACTGGATCATGGAGCATTTCCCATTCTATCGCAATGCCACAAAGGGCTGGAAGGTCTGGCAAGAAGATTTCACTTGTACAACCTCTCTTTATTTTTTAAGTTGAGTTTTTATGAAAGCCTTTGACTGCAGAACTCGGTGAGGCACAACTTGTCCCTGAACAAGCAATTCATGAAGCTGCCTCGGCCAAGGGATGACCCAGGGAAAGGGCATTATTGGACCATCAACCACAACTATCAAGCAGAGGATAAGAAGAAGACACGGCCTCACATCAGCATCAAGGTGAGCTGGAATGCACTGCTGCCCTGACCTTGTATTGTTGAATATTTACAAATGTACCTTCATAGACTCAGATTTTGAAAGCTTTTATTGTGTTAAGATGGTGCTGACCTTATTCCATCATTGGTATGAACAGGAAAACAAACTTCTTTTAGAAAACAATCTTGTGAACAGTGTGTAGGTAGAAATGGGATTAGAAAAGAGAGAGCAAAAAGAAGAAATGTTGTTTCAGCTTCTTCTATCATGGGGTACCCTAGTGACCAGACACTTTTTTTTTCAGTGGTGAAAATAATCAACCCATTTCATCTTTGGAATCTCAGTGACTTGTTTTAATGATCCTTCTCATTCTGAATGTTAAATCTTTTAATTTTATTCAGTATTGAAATGGATGAAAGTGTGTTAGATGCTGCTAAGGAACAGAGTTGAACCCTGATTTTGTCAACTCAAAATTCTGGTTTGGACTGCTTGTGCTTGAAACACTAAATTCTTAAATTCATTCAGGGGAAAGCATATACACATGTATATTAGTAAGAACGGAGAAGTGCAAATGTTCACTATGTAGACTGCACTTCTCACTGATTTGGTATTATGTACATGGCATACTTAGCCAAGCAGCTCTGAACATTGCTCATCAGCACTATGCATTGAGTTGTACATGATTCCTGACAGATATGGCATTGCATCATTTCATGAAGATATTAGAGTGTTCCATAAATAGAATGGAACAGCCAAGTCCAGACAGAATAATCTTGATTGATCCAGGAATAAAACAGAAGAGCTTAAAAAATTGGCAACTGTCAGAACAGAACTGTCTATGAGTGTAAGATTTTGCTTTGTACTGGAGCAGAGTTTTCGCCAGCACGTGAGGACACCCTTCAGCCGAGAGTGCAGCGTCGACAGTGCCAGCAGCAGTAGCAACTCCCCTGCAACCCCAGCAGCCTCAGCATGCAGTTCAGGGGGATATTCTGTGATTTCAACCACTCTCCAACCGTCAATGCCGCTGTCCAACTTTGACATCAGCTCTTTTCCCCTGATATCTGTGGATGCCGATCCATTGATGACCAGCCTGGCAGCATCCTTGCCCTCAGTTTGCATTCCTGTGTCGAGAGGAAACCCACTGGTGAGTGGTGGGCGCATGTCATCCACCGACATCATGGCCATCATCTCCGGCCTCTTACAACAGCAACAGCAATTACAGAATGACACCACTGAGAATCATCTTGGTGCCGGATTGGAGCCTGGTTTCCCCTCTCAGTTGACCTCGGCTGACCTCCCAGAATCTGGGAATTTGTATGACCTCATCACTTCAATCCCTACTTCTGAGATTTCGTCACTTTTTTCTGAGGAATCTGAAATGGCCAAGACTGAACTGGTTCCTGAATTCAAGAGTGAGCCTTCAGAATCAGCTTCATACACTAGGTCTTGTGAGAGTGCAGGACCTATTCTCACTGGTTTGAGCTCTGACCCACGTTCTCCACCTCCCACTGTCACAAGTCTCACCCTCTCTGGTTCCTTCAATGGAGATTTTCGCACTCCGATGAAGGTGGAGTCCTTCTGCACCACGTCTGAGGAGTGGGTGGGGAACGAGACCCACCTCAACATTGTATCCCGTGGGGTGAATGCATGCCGAGGCAAGGTGGTCATCAAGCGCTGCCCAGATGATGATGACATCGTCAATGACTTCAACTGGGACCGGATCTTGTGAGGAAAGTGCAATTTTTTTCTCTCATTCATATGTTACCAATTTGTACAAAATGGCAGGGTTTTGAAGTTTTATCCTCTGCTGGCAAAGGTTGTATCCAAAGAATACTTTGCTCTGTTGGTTTTTTTTTCTGCTCTGGTGAGCATCAGCACTTGCTCATTTTGCAGTTGGATCTTGTGCACAATATATATCACAAGTACCAGGATCCTAAATATTTTTATTGGGAGCATTATTGATGCTCCACAAAATTTGGGAACTTGTGTATTGATATTAATAGAGGTACTTTTACTGTTGCTGGTCCTCTTTGATGTCCTTTCTTAGGAGACTGTGAGACAAATTAACCAAATGTCTGATGCAAATGTGGCCTTGGTAATTTGTATTCAAGATTTGGATACCTGTATTGTGATTTCTTCCTCCCATACTCCTGTTTCTTGCCTGTGATCAAGACCACAGTGTTGCTTATGGTTCACATTTGACTGTTGGTCATTTTTGGAAGCAGGAAGACAATAGTTCACATATCCTTTTATGAACTTGAGTCCATGGGCAGAGTTTGCATTTTTGACGCATCCTGGAACTTTGTGATTCGTATTCTCTATTTGAATTTTCCTCTCTTTCACTGGGGGAGAGTTTCTGAAAGATCTCAGTAGATGTGACTTATCATATCTGAAATACTTTAGGTCTGTTGGATGTTAGATGGTGTTGTTAGAGATGCATTTAGCCATTGGCAAATGCTAGAGACTTTATCATGTAACCTGACAAAGATATCCTCCTATACTCAAATGTATGCTTATGCCTTGGTTCTAATTCTGCATTTCATGTGTTACCCACCTGTTTTGGACAGGTCAGCCCAAGTCACGTTTTTTTTTTGCATTCTGTTGTGATCCGCTTCTGTGATAGTTGCATTCATTGGTGACATCTGTTATTGAGTTTGGCATTTGCCATAGATGGAATATAAAGGGTAGTACCTTTACACTTACATTATCTTCAGTTACATAATTGACAACAAAAGTGCATCCTCTACTTATCAGTGGCTCTGGATGAGTTGGAATTCATCCAGAGTGGCTGGTTGCAGCCATCCTCACCAACTGCCTTTTGAAATTTGCATGATATAAGATTATTTTCAATTTCCTTTTGGTTTTGCTGTATTGGTAACTAACTTAAACCAATGTTCATCATCACCTCATATCTTTAACTTAATGGTTTTTTTATGATCTTCAGAGTGAACAAGAGACTATTAGTAAGATTATTGCCATGTTTTTAAAGAATAAGTTGTGTATCCTGCATTATGGGCCAACTGAAAATCACTTTATGCTCAACTTTCAGGTCTTGCTGTGATTCCTACCTATTGCAGGTGTAACTGGTGATTGGATGAAAGTCTCCTTTGGTTGAAGCTTATTTTAAAATCTGTAGGTGTGGTATGAGATGTGCATCTCCCTATATTGGCCTGTGTGAGTCTCTTTCTGGTGCTGTGTGAAATCAGTGCATTTCCCCACCTCTCCTTGTGATAAGATACAACCATGGCTGCCTGTCCAGTCACAGAACACATGCGAACGGCAGGGGACCGCATTTACAGGACGTCTGTGGCAACTGCCCCCGTGCCAGATGCCGTCTTGCGACAGCTCAATGGCAACTGTGGTGTCTTGGGCCGTCCTCTTCAGCCCCCACCAGCCTTTGAAGAGTGTGAGACATGTTCGTTGAAAGAGAACCCGCTCAATCGTCCTTTGGAAGGGAAACGTAGTCGAAATAACAGCTCCAGTGTGGAAGTCACTGATGAACCATTGGAAGTGAAGCGTGCCAGGGAGATCTCACCAATTCCATCACAAGATGAAGATGCTGGAGATGCAGATCCAGATGCAGATGCCAACACCAATGCCAATCTGAGCACCAATACTGATGCTGATGCCGATGCCCTAAGCAGTGACTCAGTTGCAGATGAGGAAGAGCCCGAGCTGTTGCCTAGCGAACAGGAAGCAAAATTGAGTAGTCCCAAAGTTTCCATCTCCAAGCACCTCTGTGGGAAAATTGCCTTCCGAAAGGCCAGTGGTCTCAGCCAGGTCCGCAAGGCCCGTCGGGTAACTCCAAAGGTATTGATTTTGCTGCTTTTATCCACAATTGTAGCACAGAAGGACCATAGGTCCAAACATCTTGCACCTTTTCTTTAAACATCAAATATATTGTATGGCAAAGGTAAATAAGTGAAGATTTTCACCAGAATGCTTTCTCTTTTTTTTAACCTGTTCTTGTGCAATAGTTAGTATGTCCTTGTTCATCTAAGGAAGTTTACTTGATAGAAGCTTCTTTTGTTGCAGCCAAGTCGAGAGGATCTACTGGCTGCCCTGGCCCCTATCCCCAAAAAAACCAAGTTAGTCCCCCTCTCTCTTTTTCCTTTCAGAGCATCATGCAGATTCTTGGAGAGTAATATGCTTTTTTTTTCTATGAGAAAGCACTTTTCTTTGATGCCTTGGCTGCCAAGCACAAGTTGATTGATTCATCCTTTGAAGCTGGGGTTACAAACGTTAATCACACTGTTCTTTTTTTGCTCATATTTTCTGGAGGGGTTGTAAATTTTCTTAATCTTTACCCATTAAGAAAAAAAGTGACCTGTGTTAGAGGACACCTGCCCTCAGTTAGTGGATCTCTGGATTGCCTGGTATTTTTGATGGAAGCATTGAACTATGTAGAAGTCATTGTCGTTGTCTCTTTGATTTCCTGTCATGCCCTGCAACTGGAACTATCAGATCAAGAGTGCAGATTGTGTCAGCTCAAGAACTGTCTTCTCGAGGGAGTGAGTTGGGTGAATGTGATGATTCCAGTAGCAAGGAGAAGTCTGGGGTGGGGACAGAGAAGCAGGAGGAAGAGGGTGAGGTCACAGGGGTGAACAGCGAGGAAGAGACAGATTATGTCGACCGCATACCCTCGTCTCCACCCAGGAGTCATCTGTGTGAGTTGGATTGGATTATCTTAGATGACCATACAAGTCCTTTTCAATTCAAAGAGCTAATATGTAGGTTTTTGATGGATGCAAAAATGTTTGTGTAAGAGCGTGTAAAGAGTACAGTGAAAGGGACCAAATACATTTGCCAAAATATAAAATTTTTAATTTGCATTCATCTTCTCCTTGATCCCATGGACTTATCATATTTGCAGTTTTCATTCCATGTAATGAGACTGTGTTGACTTGGAGTAGGATCATCTGTGCTAGTCAAACTTACTCATGCATATTCTCTAAATTTTGGTTTAGGTGAAGAGAATGGAATACCAGCACAGTGCACTTTGGGGATGGAGGTTCAAGCTCTCACTGCAAGTCTGTTCCCCCACGTTCCTCCTGCCCTCCATTTTGAGATTCCCGAGATGAAGGGTGAGACCATTTTTTAACAATTTTAGTCCACAATTACCCAAGCAGGATATTTTATCAGTCTTCCTTATTTTGCATGTAGTGGAGCTTTTACCACTTTGTATCCGCAAGCACCTCAAGTGGCTCCTGAGCAACATCACACCTATTGTCCTGAGGAAGATCTTGATGAACTCCGGGATCAAACTTGTCCGAGGTACATCTCTTTCTGGTCTCGGGGAAATAGGTCCAGTAAAGCCCATGGATAATGAAGTGAAATGATACAGTGAACATGAGGTTCAAGTTGCACAAAGGATGCTTGAGATTGAATGTTTGAATTGACTTGTGAGAGTTAAATATGATTCACTTCTATAGGTACTGCTTGGCCTTGTAACCCTTTCACTGCCAGATGAAAATTTAAATCTCCAGCCTCCTCAAGAAGGCATTGGCATCTTCTGGGCATCAGGAGATGCAACTGAAAGGGTTAAAATGCTTGGAATTATGCATATGCAAAGAAATGTAGTCTGAAATGATTTCTTTCTTTCTGCTTATTTCATGTAAATAGGTGCAACTTGAATGGTGTCATCATGATTCAAAGTTTGAAAGTGCTGCTGCTGATGTGGATATTTAAGCTGAAGTTCTCCCTGTTTATAGCAGACAAGTTGAGAACCCCATGGATCGGGACATGGGGTCGGCATGTGAAGTCGGCGATGTTTGAGAACATCCAGATGACAGAGAAGATCAATCACTTTCCTGGCACGTTTGTGATTGGGCGCAAGGATCGGCTCTGGCATTGCTTCCGTGATTTCCGACGCCGATTCCTCACCAAGGAGTGTGTCCCATTCTCTCTCTCTCTCCCTTCTCTCCAAAAGGCTGCCTGAACAAGTTGTTACAGTGGTTCCCTTTTGTTTTTCCATGAAGGTTCAACTACTTGCCAAAGACCTTCATCCTCCCTGGAGATCTGGCTTCATTGCGAAGCATCTGTGACCAACGAGGAGCAAAGTGCCGTTGGATCATCAAGCCTGTAAGAATTTCACTTTCATTCATTTATTTAAAGAACTGAGTCATTTCTTTCCTTTCACAATTATGCTAGAAAAATATTGGCCCGCCATCCCACTGCAGAGTATCTTCCTCGAGGCCAGTGCAAAAGATGTAGAGGTTATAGGATAAATACTTCCTTTTTCATTTCCCTCCCATGTTTTATAATTGATCTCATGTAATGCCTTGGCCAACAGTCACTCTTTCCTAGAAATTGCAAAAATAAATTCATTTGTGTTCAAAGAATTTAGTTATTGAAAAAATGCAACTTGCAAGCATATTTAGTTTTTTAAATTCATATTCCATTGCTGTGGTGTCTGATTTTCGTTTATTTTGAACAGTCATATGTATGCTGATGAATCTCATCCTAGAACTGGTTTTCTCTTTCTAGCCTGCATCAGCACGAGGGATTGGGATCCAAGTGGTGAATCGCTTCTCACAGATTCCGATTCACAAGCGAATGATTGTCCAAAAATATGTTGCAAAGCCATACCTGCTGGATGGGACCAAGTTTGACCTTCGCATCTATGTCCTGGTCACCTCATTCTGCCCCCTTCGCATCTATGTCTACGAGGATGGACTCGTTCGTTTTGCATCTCGTGGGTTTTCTTTTCTCTTCGTGAAGCCACTTTGACTTGTGATAAATACTTCTTTGTGATGGGAAATTAATTTTTCTTGACAGAGAAATATACACCAGCAGCTAAGACCCTGAGCGACCAGTACATCCACTTGACCAACTACAGCATCAACAAGCACAGCGAGTCCTATGTCCAAAATGACCGAGTGGAAGAATGCAAGGGACACAAATGGTTGGTTGAAATTTAATTTCCTTCTACTCAGTTCAACTGCCCCCTAAATCTTGCCTCCACTTGGGTTCCCTTCTCTCCACTGCATGGTTGGAGGATGTTCAAAGAGCAAAGGTTTCTAGAGTGCTGGAATGAAATGTGGCTTTGGTGAAAATAAGAAAATGATGTGATTGATTGCTATTGGCTGGCCAGAGGCCATGATGAATACAGGTTTTGCCTTGCCAGTAAATTGTTTTTTTATTCCTCATTTTCTCTTAGCTTAGTTTAGGTATTGGTATGCTCAAAATAGCTGTAACTGCCTGCTCTTGAACTAACAGAAGTAATAAGCTCTTGACTTATAAATGAAATATCTGTTCTGATATTCTTACCTTGGTGATAGCATGTAGTGCCCTCATGGGTGCCATGATGAATGTGCTTGGCAATCTGAGGAGTAATTGAGGTGGGCCTTCAGGAATAATCTTATGAAATAATTATCAGCATTGCCAGTCATTATCTAGTATCTACTGGTATTGATGACAATACATGAAACAAATAAAGCTCCATTTAATTTAGGCATACCATGACATCACTTAGCATTATCTTATACTTCCATCTCAGGTCCCTGCAGTGTCTGTGGAAGAAGCTAGAGGAAAAAGGTGAAGACACCCTGCGTCTGTGGGCATCCATCATGGACATTGTGACCAAGACGATCATTACGGCAGAGAAGACGGTGACCGATGCCTGCTGTAAGTTCGTCAAGTCTGCCTACTCGTGCTACGAGCTGTTCGGTTTCGACATCATGCTCGATGAGCGGCTGAAGCCATGGCTCCTCGAGGTGAACATCTCCCCATCCCTCCACTCGACGTCGAGCCTGGACCAGCAGATCAAGAGTGGGCTGGTGAAGGACATGATGAACATGGTCCTCTTCCGCATTCCCAACAAACTCACTCCTGAACAACAGGCACAGGTGAAGCAGGACTTCTTCCCTGATCATGTCCTGGAAACCGTCTGCCACAACCCTGCACTTTATTCTACGAAGCTGTCATCAGTCGAATCTACAAAGATTGAGCACTTCGAAGCAAATGCTCAGCGGGCTCAGGTCAGTAATTCACACCATTTGTAGCGTATCATACAGTACAGGCATTATTGGGACAATTTTCATTTGACCCTTACCAAGTATGGAATTTAATCTGGGTAGTCAGGGAAAGGGGTCAAATGGCTGAGGGTTCATAAAGAAAGCATAAGTAAAAAGCAAAAAGGAATGTTAGGGAAAAAGGAAAGTAGATTAAATGTCTCCAGAGGCTTTTTGTTTCCTTGAATTTAATTCCTTGCATTGTTGTTTACATTGATTGCTGAACTCATTGCATCTCCTTTATTCTAAGGTCAATCTCATATTCAGACATGAATTCCATATGCCACTGGGGTTGGGGTACTCTTAATGAATATTGTCTTATCGGTTGATATCTGTGCTTCATGGTCCAGAAAGTGTTGGTTCTTGGTAGAAAGGAGAGAATTGTGTCAAAACCTGACAAGTTTTCATTTCCATCAACAGTGTTATCACAAAAGGTCAGCTCCTTAAATTTCTGCTTTATTTCCTTCTGCTTTCATACAGTATCTGAGTGAGATCCTATTGAGGCTAACCCCTCACGATGTGAGGCAGCTCATCATACATGAGGATGAATATGCCTTGCGGGGACGGTTCCTGCGCATCTTCCCTTCTCCACAGTCTCACATCTATCACAGCTTTTTCTCCTCCCCAAGATACAGCAACCTCCTCATTGATGCATGGGAGCACCGCTTCTCCTCTTCACGGGAACAAGGTCTCACTTTTATATCAATTATCCATTCACCTTCTCTTCTCATAATAGTACTTGACCATTAGGTCTCATTTGCAGTGTTGAGTAATTTCTTTATTAAAAATTCCTGCTGTATTAAGTTGGATAAATTTGCTGACTCGATTCCTCTCCACACAGGCCTGGCATTGTTGCGGCAAGTGTGCGAGGAAAAGTTTCATCTCCGAGTGGCCGAGAATATTTATTTCATGGTGAGATGAGGAAACTTCTCATTCATTGAGATAAACATCAGTTTATCATCAGTATGATCAAAGTTTTATTTCTGTCAACAGGTGGACACTGGAAGCCAAATCCATCCAAGTCAGGAAAGTCCACCCCAGTGAGTCTTCTTCATCCCTTCCTCCACACAGAAGTTGAAGCATGAAAGTCTGTTGCAAAGATCCACTTTTCCTTTTTTCAGAGCCCAAGGAGGACAGGATGCTCCAATGGACATCGAAGACCGGACCGCCATCGCCTGAATCCACTCAAGCACTCAGGAAATCTCAGTCTCTGAGAGGCTACATAGGCTTCTTCCTTCCTACTTCCTTTTTTTTTTTTTGCTTCCCCCATTTTCAATATTTTGGGGTCAGTTTTAAACAATGAAATCAAGGCTCCCCCTTCTGGTGACTTAATTTGAGCCGAACAATGTGGTGTGACCTCTTATTCAGGCTTTTTGTTTCTGAGTGAAAGGAATGAAGGTGTGAGTCAGTCTGGGAGCGTTTCTTCATCCCTTTCTTTTTACCTTACTTTTGTGATCCCGCCCGGTTACTAGCTTGAACCTTTTGAACACTGCCTCCTGTATAGTTCATGGATTAAATTTTTTTTAAAAAAAACTTCACCTGAACTGCCTGGTGTCCAATATGTTGGTAAACAGTTCCAATACTGGAAAGTTTGCTGGAAAAGGTCATGGCAATGCAGTAAATAGATGACCGTGTGCTACTGTATGCCAGCCATGAGACTGTGAACTAAATGCTTGTAAGATGCTTTTATTTGATGTGGAGATTCAATCCCCCCTCATCGATCTGTAGGGTCAAGAAAATCAGTAGGAAGTATATAGAAGTCTGATGAACAAGGTTTGTCATCTTGAAGCACCTATGCATCCTTGCATGGGACACAACCAGGAGATCACCATCATCAGAACCTAGGCTATGCATTAAAAAATTAACGTATCAGGAAAGCCACGTCCGATAAAATGTCCAGAGGAATATCAAGTTCAGGTCAGAAAGAAACATGGTAGCATTAGAAAACGAAGTTGTCTCAAAGCATTCACTGGATGCACTGGACATCGATCCCTTCCCTCAGCATCCCCTTTTCTTTTTTCATCCGCCAGCATCTCCAGTTCACTCTCGACTGCTGCCTTCAATTGGGGTCAGTCCCACTCAACCCATAGTCTCTCGGATGGGAAGCTGGAGGGAGGAATCCCAAAGAGAGAGACAAAGCAGATTCACAGTGTCTCTCTGGCCTTGCTGGAAGGGAAGCGTATTGGTTCCCTCTCTTGGGATTTTCGCAACTTTTTCGAATGGGAAGAAGCTTATTTTAATTACAACCGCATAAAAATATTTTGGCGCTTTCTTAAACTGAAAATTGGTATTTTTTAAGAACTACCTTACTGAGAGAGTCCACGAGGATAAGCACGGTGCTTGCAGGACGGCTATTGCGGTGATATGAATGCCCTACGAAAGCTGGGACAATCGCAGGTACAAGGCCAAAAAACTCGAACTTGGGAAGCCATGACGAAACCAATTCCAAACTCTGTGCAAGTCATCATCGACCATGCCGAATGGAGAAAACGGCAGGCAGTCGACTCTAATTCAGTGAGATTTGGACCACGAAACGACAAATGGCGAAGGAAATAAAACCGTTGCTTCAGTCGACGTCGACAGGAAAGGCCAGCAGAAGTTAGGTCTGGATCAGTGGTGCTCAACCCGCGGGCAAAAAGTGGCCCGCGAGGTCCTAACCCACAATAAATACCCTTAGGTTTCCTTAAAATAGTCTCCTACAATACTAGTGACTGGCCCGCGATGGCTATGGGAGTGAGCTATGTGGCCCCCAGCCGAAAAGGTTGGGCACCACTGGTCTAGATCATCTTCAGCAGATATAGTTTTTAATCTGTACTAGCATCAGGTTGTCATTAATCTGCTTCGGAAGTGAATTTCTCCGTTCTTGCAAAAAGCATAACTGCGTCCCCAATTACTTTCTTTGGTATGAGAGCCCGTCTGGAACGGAACCAAAGTCTTAAAAAAGAAAAACTAGAGTCATGAAATATCTCGGGCGAGGGAACTAAACTAAAACATCGATTGCCCTCTGTGAATTATTTTCTTAGCTATCCTCGTGAACGGATTAGATTCCATGCACGACATCCTCCCCGCCTCCACCTCCGCCCCCCCTTGTGGGAGGCAATGACGTCATCGGTGGAGGCGGGGAGGACCGTCATTGCCTCTTCCCCAGGCGGTCACGAGTCCGTGACGTCATGCCCCGCTCTCGTCTCCGGATGTTCGTGGCGTGCAATAAAATAACACAAACGAATAGATTGTGGGAGTGCGGTGGCCCGCCGATCGCTTGCGTCATCGGTCTCTTAAGGCCGAAGCAAGATCGATTTTTAATCCAGTCGCCCGTTTTTTCTTCATCTTTAGTCGCGAGATCTTTCCACCGATGGAAAGGCGACATTAAACGTCTAAATGCAAAACGCTAAAATGCGACAAGTACTAAACGTCGCATTTTAATTTCTCTTAAGAGCCCAATTCCATCCATGCAGAAAATCGGCGAAAGTTTCCTAGCAACTTCATGGAATTTCGTCGAGATCCCGAGCGTCAATGATTTTGACTTTGTGAGAACTTTGTTCTTGCTTGCAAGGTGAAGCCATGAAGGCCTTTGAACGTCGGGATAAAATTAATTTAGTTGAGATAAAAATTAATAAAATAATCCATTTTCACATGCTGCGCTGTAATCCTGCCATGCGGAAAAATATTGCTACGAAATAGGAGTACTTTCACTTTCTTAATTTCCAAAGTTTACGAAACCGTGGAAAATTTCGGTTTTCAGAAACTGAGAACCTTCAAACATTCTGGGTCATCACTTCAGGTCTTATGTTTTATTTTCTTAATTTTTTATTTATTTTGGAGCGTTCAGGACCATCGGGTCCGTTCGGCAAAAAATCGAAGACATCTACAAAGTAACTGGCATATAAAAAAAACGTCTTCTGAAGAAATGAATGAAAAAGGAACCATAGTAGATTGAATATACTACCATAAATTTAAATCCCTTATTCCCATACTTTTTTTCGGAAAATGGACCTTAGTCCATTAGATCACCACTCAGAATGCATCCCCTCCTCCTCATCACCCGAAGGCGAGAGGACGGTCCTCAATGACCGAGGAGAGACTCACGAGGAGTCCCTCCAGGGTCGGCTTCCCGCTCAGGAAGAGATGCTCCGGCTCCTCATCGTGGTGAGATTGCAAGTGGAATTTCCACACTGAGGTGGGAGATCACACTACAGAAATGATCCTGTGAAGTATGATCTTAAATTTCCATCGGTGGGAGTGAGGATGAAGAGGTGATCAAAGTCGGGAGTGTCTTCAAGATCCGCGCGGTTTTTTGAGGGTTTCCTTTACAGAGGTGGGAGACATTCTCTAACATTTAATATTTTGGAATTTGATGAAAGGAGAAGAATAGGGATTTAGAATCGCGACGTCGCCGTCTCGTCTGACGAGGACGACGCGCGCTCCGAGAGAGTGGGTGGGAGAGTCGGCGCAGTGCTGCCATCCGTTGGCGACGAGTGGGAATGAAAATTACTTCGATGGAAGATTTTTTGCTTTCGTCGACAGACAAGGCGAAAGTTCCATTTCATCACGAAAGAAGGAACTTACGCTTCACTGGGTGAAGCTGACGAAAACGACAGTCGATGAGATGAAGCCTGCAAAAAAAAGTTTAGCGAATGAATCATATCTAACATTGATGAAAGCGAAAAAGAAGTCCATATGAGAGAGAAATGCAGTGGCGCCGGCATTGATCGAATAATGAAAGTATGCCGATTAAGAAATGGAATTTGCAAGCCAAATCACTGGAGGACTCAGTAGTAACTAACCAAGGCGATATGAAAATTTGATGGAGCCCTGGTGACGTCGCATTTTCGTGACGGAGTCGTCCCCTCACCCCCCACCTTCCCCCATTTCAACCCTACTCACCCCTCCACTTTCCCCCATTTCCACCTTCCTCCCCCTCTTGATACAAAAGACTCTTTTTTAGATCGCCTAGTGCATCCAAATCAGTATCGACAAGCATGCCATCACATGAAATGAGAGGTCCAAGGTCAAGGAATCATGGCATCCAAAGGACTTTCAGTCCAAATTTAATTCCTTTATTGAATAATTCACTGCGCATGGCCTTCCCAGAGGTAGCAGGGACTTAAGATATCCATTAAAGTAACCTTTTTTATTTAAAGGAAACTCTTTATTTAGCCATACCGCTGTCCACGCCAACTTTTCCTCCATTTCGTTGAATTTTTTTGCAGCAATCCCTACCAATAAAATCGGCTTTGGCAATGTGTCTGGCCAGACCGACGGAAGCACTTGAATGAAGTTCTGGAACAACTCGGAATTTCATCTCTTAAATCTTCATTTCCAGCAACTTTAATTGGATTTGTTGCGTCCATCGTCAATCCTTTTAGTTGATTAGCTAAAAGGATTGGATTCGGGTAGCTTTTCTGGACATGACTTTCATGCGGATTGATCCTGCATTAACCCTCAAAAAGCTTGGGAAAGTAATTGAGAAGTTGCCTACTTACTCAAGCAATCTTAACTAGCCTTTTACATAAGGTTAAAAATAAAAATGAATTGTAGTACATTAGATCACCACTCAGAATGCATCCCCTCCTCCTCATCACCCGAAGGCGAGAGAACGGTCCTCAATGACCGAGGAGAGACCCACGAGGAGTCCCTCCAGGGTCGGCTTCCCGCTCAGGAAGAGATGCTCCGGCTCCTCAGCGTGGTGAGATTGCAAGTGAAATTTCCACACTAAGGTGGGAGATCACACTACAGAAATGATCCTGTGAAGTATGATCTTAATGCTACACCGGTGGGGATGAGGGGTAGGGGTGATCGGGGTCTGGGGTACTGGCGAGATCTGGGCGGTTTTTTGCGGGTTTTTTCAGCGAGGCGGAAGATATCTTGCAATCTTGAATGTTTTCGGAATGCAGACACGGGAGAAGAATGGGGACTTTGGAGGATCTCGAAGGCGACGCGTGGACTGACGAGATGCGGCACGCGCCGTGCTTGTCTGTGGGTCGCGTTGACGCAGTGCTACCATCTGCTGGCGAAGAGTAGAACTAGAAGAGGAGAGAGTGAGTTGACTCAGATCGACCCGTGACGTTGTGCGTCACAGAGGCGGATTCAGCGCTCGACGAACGTCACGGGGATTTCGGATTCGAGATACGCAGTTCGGAGAAGTGGCGCGGCTTATTTAGCTTGAGATCTGCCTGCATGCTCTCAGTGGCAACTCAGGTGTGAGTCGCGATGGATCCGTACAGCAATAGGGGCCCGCATTCGCAAGTGGAATTGACTGTGTCGGCCAGGTATGACTCGCTTGCTTAATCTAGGCCTAACGCAGCTAGATGAATCCACTTGTTGATTTTTGAGGGAATGGTTGATACGATAGGCCTAGACCTTTGCGTATCGTTAAGCCTGGGCCTATCGTTCTATGGTGCTAAGGTTTAAAAGATAGGAAGAAAAATCGCCCAAAACGAATGACCGTAATTAATTATCAGCAAGTATTGGTTAAGGTCAGCAATTATTAAATCCTTTTTCTGCAACAGAAACTTTTAAGTTATATGTAGCTATTTGTCTAAATTGGTGATAAGGTTTGTACATGGGAAAATCAATTTTGATTATGGACATGTGTGAATGACATGCATGATACAGGCATTGCCAAAGAGATACACCCCTTTTGTGCTCAATGAGCACAAAAGGGGTGTATCTCTTTGTGGATCACACTCAGTGTGGGATTGATTGTAAGTCAATTTTTTTTTTCTGCAATTGGGTCCTTTTCTGTATTGCTTCTTCAGCTGAAACTATGCATAAGTTAGGCCCTTAAGCAGTTTTGTTGTGTAAAGATATTTCATGCATATTTAGTTTATAGCCATTGCCCCCAGCCCTAGGACTGGAGACAACATTGGTTTTTCTGAAAATTTCTTCAGGGCTGGAAAATCATCATCAGTTTCTGTTTTCAGGAACTTGGTTGATCAAGATGTGGTATCTGCCTCTGATCCTTTCTGCGTTTTGTCAATGAGGAAGGTAGGATCAGCACCGTACACAGAAGTGGGAAGAACCGAGACCCTGAAAAATAATCGAAATCCTTCCTGGTCCAAGAAATTCATATTGGATTATTTCTTTGAAGAAAGATGTGTAAGTTTCTGGCTTTGCTGGCTTAGTAAAGGCATATGTTCTAATTATCCCTAAGTTTTCCAGGGCTAGTTTATCAGATAGACTTGCTATTTATTGTTGTGATGGAATTATCAGCTCTAACTTTGCACTACAGGAGTTGAAGTTTGAAATATATGATCGAGACAGCTCAAGTGATGTACTTCGCAAACATGACTTTGTTGGTGTGATGGAATGCAGCCTTGGAGAGATTGTGGCATGCGGAGGGAGACAAGTAAGTCCCAATTGAATCACAAGATCTGTTATTGAATGTGGCTTTTCCTTAATGAATCGTGTTTTGTCCCAGTTCACGAGAAGGCTCGCGAAGGCAGTGGGATCCCCAACGCTTTCGATTGTTGCTGAAGAGGTTTCATCATGCAAGGAAGAGGCTCAGATGCAGTTCTCTGGCACAAAGCTTGATAAAAAGGACACATTTGGGAAGAGTGACCCCTTCCTCATCTTCTCCAAGTTTGTCTGCTTCTTGTGCCTGCATTACTAGTTCCATGTAAAGGGAAGAGAGGTCAATTGTGATGGTTGTCCTTCCAGGTCAAATTCAGATGGGAGTTTCAGTGTGGTGCACAGGACAGAGGTCATGTCCAACACCCTTAACCCAAAGTGGAGGCCCTTTTCCCTTCCTGTTCAGAAGCTGTGCAATGGAGACCACAACCGGACCATCAAGGTGGAATGCTTCGACTGGGACCGGGACGGTACACATGATCTCATCGGGGAGACTACCACCACCCTCAAGCAACTGGCAGAAGGACCCAACAGCAGCAAAAATCGCTATGAACTCATCAACCCTCGCAAGAGAAGCAAGAAGAAATATAAGAACTCGGGCATTCTTGTGTTGAATCTGTTCAAATTGGAAGTGAAGCCTAGTTTCCTGGATTATGTGAAGGGTGGGACTCAGATTCACTTCACAGTGGCGATAGACTTCACTGCATCCAATGGACACCCTCAGGACCCAAGATCCCTGCATTACCGAAATCCAAACGGGCTGAACCCCTACGCAATGGCCATCCGGGCTGTTGGAGACATCATCCAGGACTATGACAGTGATAAGCAGTTTCCAGCACTGGGTTTCGGTGCCCAAATCCCTCCCATGAATCAAGTCTCTCACGAATTCTACCTCAATGGTCATCCTGAGAACCCATACTGTTCTGGAATTGATGGTGTCCTCCAGGCCTACTACAGTGCTCTCTACAGAGGTGAAAATTCAATTTCTGATATAACTTAAAATATTTTATCTTGAGTTCAGGAAAGTAGCAAGTACTGGATCCAATTTCTCTGTCTTGTCATCATTTACCTCACTACCTAATATAGTCCAATGGTGCAAGAAAGTGGTGGAAAAGGTTTCGTACCTGCATTGAAGTAGGCTACCAGTTTATATTCTGTAAATGAAGCTGCTCCAGAGTGTCACAAGTTTCATATGTGGATAATCAAGTACAATCTGTTTCAGTTATTTAAGGAGCTGTTCTTGTGTAAACTGTCTTGTTTTATAAAGATAGCATTTCTGTTACCACCATAACCTTATTAACCCATTCATGTCAAAATTACCTTTTGAGCTTAGAAAATATATTTTATTTCATGGATTCAAGAAAGCTTAGGAAATGTGTACATGCTTTAACAAATGAGTAATAAATTAAATTTAGATCTTAAGTTTTTTAAATCATTTACCTTCATTAATTCTGCTGAAAATCAAATCCTTATCTTCTATATTCCTTGATGCAACTTTGCTACTTTCCATAATCTAATTTGTAAATTTCTGGAAAAGTAGATGGAAAAAATAATTTTGAAAATACCTCTATGGTCTGCTTCATATGTGCACAAAAATGCAACTGAGCCATTGCAAACAGATCATCATTTAGCATCCTTTGCTAGCTGTGGTGTAGAGTTCCCATGCCCTTACTTTTTCCATCCAGCCTATGATTGCTTGGGTAAAACTGACATCATCATAATTTTAGGGAAATCCATGTGCGAGACAAAAACATTCATGGTTTAAAATTGAACCTTTGGATGTGAACAGGTTAAGAGAATTAAGATCAGATAGACCCACACACCTAGCCTTTTCTATGGCTTTTCTCAGGCCAGAAGAGATTACAAAATTTGTGGTTTTTCTTCCATGTAGTGACCCTGCACGGACCAACATATTTTGCCCCCGTGATCCGACACGTGTCTCGATTCGCTGCGGCCAGTACGGGCCAGGACTACTTCATCCTTCTCATCATCACGGATGGCATCATCTGTGGTGAGCCAAAGTCCAATACATGGAAATCTTGTCCAAAAACTGTTCCTTTGCTTTGCTGAGAGAAAACTATGAGGTTGGTCATAACTTGTGTTGAAGACATCACCTTCACTTTAATGGTATGATTTACTTGACGAGATTTTAAAGTGTGCTCTGATCTGATGAAAGATGCTCTTGTCCCTTAATCTTCTTGAACCTGCTTGATCTCAGAGCCCAGTTTGGCACTTTTTGATGGATATGCCTGCTGGACTCCTGGTGGTAAATAGAGATATTAACTATTAGAAAATGGAATTATACACTGAATGCAAAATGTAGAATTTATTGTAGTAAGTACACCATAATAAATAAATACAAGGTAGAGTTCTTGAAGCAGCTGGTGTGATGGATCCCTCTATTTTCCCTTAATCGCCTGGTTGAAAGCCCTCCTAGAGTCATAATTTATAGCATACTGAATCAATAGGGACAAAGGGAGCAATTCAACGACATAAAATTCACCATGATCGCGGCACAGACTTTCCAGAATCGAACTGATATGCGATATTTTCGGGTTTTTTTTGTTTTGGATTGGATGTATGTTTCCCTTTTTATGCTTGATAGATATGGATGCGACGAAGGAAGCACTGGTGCGTGCGTCTACCCTCCCGATGTCGGTCATCATCGTGGGCGTCGGGAACGAGAACTTCGCCGAGATGGAGAGGTTGGATGCCGACGATCGGGGTCTCGTGGCCAACGGCGTTCCGGCGCAGCGGGACATCGTCCAGTTTGTCGGTCAGTCCACTTTTCTGTGCCCTGCGGCGTGGAGATCGTAGGAGATGGGGTCGCGAGAGCGAGTTAGGACGGAATCGTGCCGAACACCGAAACGGAATAAGAGCGAAAAATATAATTAAATTTCAGGAAAATGGCGAAAATTCGACCGCGGGATAACGCCGACAGGAGCCGTTTGCGCGAATTCCGCCTCTTGGGGATGGGACGATGATTTCCCTTGCTAAGTGGGTTTATCCAGCATTTGGTCTTTCTCTCTCTCCCCTACCCCTACGGTCTCCCTCTCTCTCTTATCTCCCATGCTCCTCTTATCGATATCAGTTCCAAGAGGAATGAAGTAATATCGGGGCGAGGAAAGCTCCAGCTCTTGTCTGGAAGGACATGTGGTTTTGGTTACATAAGCCTGATTGTCATTCCTAACATTCATAAAGAAGGATCTTTCCCCCTTTCTGTCAAAGATGGCTTTTCGATTGACCAGAATGGAAGAGAAAAGGCAGATTATTGGCAGTAGGGGGAAGAGTGTTATCAGAGCTGGAAAAAACTTTCCTTCCTTTTCTTTCCAGGAAAACTATCTCCCCCTTCCATGTAGTTCTTGGAATATTTTGAGTTGAGCATAGAGTATCCAAATGATCTCGAATGGTTACTGGAACTCAAGATAGGCAGGAAAGTCATTAATTCTGATAAGGACCATAGCCTTTTATTTACTTATTTTTTTATTTTTACACTCGGGGTCACAAGGGGCTCCCTTTTGGAGCTGGTCCCATTTCGCTCTTCCCTCTCTTCTTTTATCGTACATTCCGCCACTAATTTTTTTAAAGCCCCTCTTGACCTGACTGTGCTCCTGAGACCTCTCATGATGTGACGATCATGAATCCCAAATACCTATTGCCAACCATTACCATGGAGAAAATTTGTCTTGTTCCCAGGACTCTATAATCATAATAAAAAAAGCAGTCTTCAGAGAAAGGAAAAATGAGTAAAGGATTCAGTGTACGAGTTCTGATCAAAAAGTATCCGGCCACATTTTTTTTTTTAACAAGAAGACGCTTGAGGCCGGGGAGTAGGGTGCGTGTGACCTGGAACCTCCGTGCGCATGCGTGAATTATTAATCGTCGCTCGGACTGCTCAGTTACCTTCAATCAGTCAAAATCTATTGTTGTGCGTTTTCTGCGCGTCGCATTGACGATGACTGAGAAAATTGAGCAGCGCATCTGCATCAAGTTTTGCCAGAAACTTGGGCACTCGTGCTCAGAAACATACGGTATGATTCAGAAGGCTTTTGGGAATGAGGCAATGGGCCATACGCAAATTAAGGAATGGTTCAGGCGGTTCAAAGAAGGACGGACGTCAGTGGAGAGAGATGAACGCTCAGGGAGGCCATCCTCGAGCAGGAACCAACAGATGATTGACAAATTGCGTGCTGCCGTGCGAGAAAACCGGAGGATAACAATTAGAGAGCTGTCCGATGAGTTGGGGATTTCGTTTGGTACGGTACAGCCCATTCTGACAGAAGATTTGGCAATGAAACGCGTCTCGGCAAAATTTGTCCCAAAACTGCTGACAGTCGAGCAGAAGGAAGCTCGCCTTGCGGTAGCCAGAGATTTGCTGCAGTGTGTTGATAGAGACGCAAACTTCATGAAAACAATAATTACCGGTGATGAATCGTGGGTTTACGGTTACGATCCGGAAACCAAAGCTCAGTCATCACAATGGAAGACTCCTCAATCACCGAGGCCAAAGAAGGCTCGCCGAGTTCGAAGCAAAGTCAAAGTGATGTTGACTGTTTTCTTCGATCACAAAGGCGTCGTTCACCATGAATACGCACCAGATGCCCAAACTGTAAACAAAGAGTACTACGTTGAAGTTCTCCGGCGGTTGCGTGATGCGGTGCGGCGCAAGCGACCTGCGTTGTGGGAGCGGGGCGACTGGCAGCTGCACCATGACAACGCCCCCGCCCACTCGTCACATCTTGTCCAGAACTTCTTGGCCAAACATCGAATCCCGCAAGTTCCGCAGCCCCCCTATTCACCGGACATGGCTCCGTGTGACTTTTTCCTTTTCCCAAAGTTGAAAATGCCATCGAAGGGGAAGCGGTTTGAAGACACAGAGGAGTTAAAACGTAATGTGACGACGCAGCTGTTGGGTATTCCACAGAGCGAGTTCCAAAAGTGTTTTGAACAATGGAAGGACCGCTGGAACAAGTGTGTGGTGTCAGAAGGGGCCTACTTTGAAGGGGATTAGGACCGCAACACCGTAGTTTAGAGTTGTTTTTTTTTTTTCCTGGCCATTGGTCGGATACTTTTTGATCAGACCTCGTATTGACTTGATGCAATTCCTTTTCCCCAATGGAAGTCTTGTTGCTTAACTGTTTCCCATGTTGACCTCATCCTCTCCATTTATTCCCCATTCAACAGTCCTGAATCTGCTACAATTTGGTTCCAAATGAAAAACCTGACAAAATGGCCCCTCCCTTAAAGGAAGATAACTATAAAAAGAAATAAAGTTCTTATTAACTTAGAGGTTCTTAGCATTGATAGACTGACACCACACTATTATTCATAGGATGGAGGATTTGTTTTAAACTTACCATTGCTCCAAACTCCCTTAGAGACATGGAAGAAGTATGAGAGGATTATGTTGACCTTCCCTTTCCCTTCTGCCTGTTTCCTCCCCCCTCCCCATCCTACAAAGAGGGAGGAGCATATAATAAATAATGGCCTGCTTGCTGGGGATGGAAATTGTTGGGATAGTGATGGCTGCATAGAGCCCAGAGAACTGGCAAAGTTATTTCTCAGGAACGCCCAGTGTAAATGACCATCTAGTCTAGAAGGTTACTATAGAGAGAATGAGGAGAGAGAGAGAGAGAATGTGGAGAGACAGCGACAGACATCACAGGAGGGGGCTCTCTAAGGGGCCTCTTCTGCTTGTCAAAAATGTAGGTTTTATCATAGAATAAAAGGTTCAAGGGACTGTTGTAACAATGAAACTGTGGGACCCTTTATTTTATCCAGACATTTTTCTTGTGGGTGATGGATGCCAGATCATCTACGACCTCTAAAGCTACATTGTATTCTCTTTTATTTTTCTCTCAATTACCTCATGTAGGCCTACTTACCTTAAATTGTTGCCATTGCCCCATTTTCCATAATTTATTTAATGAAAGGGAAATGAAGCAATGGATGGGGAGTCTCAGATTCTCTTTATCTCTCCTTTTGGTGTGGTGTAAACTGTCCAGCTCTGAACAAGTACATAGACCAGCGGATGAACCGAGCTCAGTCGTACAACCAGTCGGCCTTAGCGAGAGACGTCCTAGCCGAAGTCCCCAACCAGCTCCTCTCATACATGAAGATGAAAGGCATTCCTCCTCCCGATCCTTCCTCCTCACGTAGGCATACACTCATGTTGTCTGGCTAATTGCCTCTCATCTTGCCTTCCCTTGCTGATGACTCTGGATTGCATGGGCTTGTGAAGGCAATGCACATGTAGAGTGAGGTTTTCATTTTTGCTCATGGTGTGGCATGGTGTTTGATTTGGCAGCAATGAACCGGTACATGGGGCTGGACATGGAGCAACAGAGGGTGAATCTTGCAGCCGATGTCTTGCGGGAGATCCCGAATCAGCTCACCGGTCACATGGGATTGAATCCTCCCTCTTTGGGCCACCCTCTTCAATCAGATGCTCCATTGCATCCAGGCTCATCAGCCTCTATGTATTCCCCCCATCACTCTTCCCCTTCTCCAGGTTATCCCCCCCATTCCTCTTCTCCTATTCCAGGTTACCCTCCCAATCCCTCATTAGCTACTCCTGGCTATCCACCAAATCCTTCATCTTCTGCCCCTGGATATACAATCAATCCTCAGCCTGCTGCTCCAGGGTATTCACCCAATCCCTCATCATATGCCCCTGGGTATCTTCCCCAAGCAACACCTGCACCATCTGGCTATGTTCCACAACCATCACATGTATACCCCCCACATCCAGATAACCCTTCAGGTCTGTCATGTCCTGCATCTGGGTTCCTCCCATCTGCTCCAGCATCCTCTTTCAACCAGCAATCTCCAGTTCCCAGCTACCCATCCAATCCCGCATATGTGCCAAACCCGATCCAGCCGGGGTATCCACCTGGATCGAGCAATTCCAGTTACCCGAGTAATCCATTGACTTCAGGTCACATGGGCTACCCATCCAACCATGGATCCCCATATTCTCACTGAATGTTCCATGATTTTGACTTCTTTTGTGATATGTGTATTTGAAACCCTCTCTGAGTGTGGATCTGAAAGGTGCTCCTAAGTTTCAGCTCTTTGCCAAAATGTTGAAACTTTATCTTTGTTTTATTGATCAAAATATTTATTTTATCCCCTGTTTTTTTCTTTTATTTTTTTTACTGGGCTTCTGTATTATGCTCTGTTTTCTGTGTCTATATGGTTGTTCCAAAGAATAAATCTTCAAGTACAATATCACATCGGACTGAGGATTCTTTGACTTCGTCAACAGACAATTACGTCAATTCGGAAGCGGAACTTCTTGATCCTCTATGGGGATATAGCAAGTTGGAAAAGCATTTGTTGTGTATTTACATTGAGTAGTCTGCCTGCCTCACAAGGAAGTAAAATGGTTATCCATTGTGATCTATGGGGGAATTCTAGCCTTGAATGGCTGGCAGCTGCTTGAAGCACTGTATCACTGGATGGTTTCATTCTTACCCTCTTGTGGTGATTATCTAGATGTCTTCTCTGCTTTTGGGAAGTTCCAAGATAGCTGCATTGTCCAGTGGTTGTTGAGGGAATTGGTTGAAGTACAGGGTGATTCATAAGTCAGATTACATAGGAGTAATCATTATTGTCACAGGTGTGTGAATGCTTGCAGTGATGTCTTTGTCAATTGAAGAACATATTAAGGTGGTGTTGGTGGCTAATGGCAGTTACAGACATATCACAGAGGAGTTTAACCGGAAGCACCCAGAATAAAGGCATTCCCTATGGAACCTGACTTACGAATCACCCTGTAGTTTAAACTCGATGTAGTCCCATGTGTGAGAGTGCATGTGCAGCTCACTCTGTGAGCTGTGGTGCTCTTAGAGCCATGACAAAGGAGAAATTGTCTTTCATAGAAGTGGGATTTTTTACTTTGAATCTGAATGGTCAGAGTATGAAAAGCTACCTTTTTGCAGAAACTCCTTGCTGCTTGTGCACTGCTTAAAAATGATAGGGTCACCTGTGTTTCCAATCCTATGGTATCCCCTTGGCCAAAGTCATGCACTAACAATGTTAAAATATGATGCTTAATAGAATTTATATGGAAATTTGGAAAAATGTATGCCTTAAGATATATTTTTTCCATACTATGAATACATGAAGTTCTACAGAGTGCACAACAACCAGGATGTTTATATCACCCTTTCCCACCCTCTATTTGTGTAGCAATGGCACAAACATGAAGTATTGTCACCCCAGACAGCAATGTAGGCTGGATAGTGATGTGGTATGCTCATAATTGATGTGTTGAGAAGTTCCTGCAAGGTCTCCAGGGGTTTGTGGTTGCTGATTGATCCAAGTGGCCATGGGTGATCCAAAACTCGTCCATGGACAGCCCAGTTGTCCAGAATCGGTCGTCCTATGGATGCACGTAGGATGTCATCGCCATGGATCGATATCTTCTCATGCATTCTGAACTTTATTCAAGCAGAATTTCCCTTCATCGAACACTCAATTATTTCCATTTTAATGAATGAAGGTTTTATGAAATGGCGTTACGAGCATCCGATCATGGAATTTAATTTTTTTTTCTTCAAATCTCCCATCTTAGGTCGCAACCCAATAACTTCAATCAATATATAGATAGTGTGACATTATAATTGAACCAGTGCATGATTTCATTTTAGAGTTCGACGTTACGAACGAAACGATGTGTCAGTCCATCTTTTAGCATTCATTGGACGTTCAGCAAAGGAACTTCCAAGGACAACTATCTCACCATTGGATGTTCTTGGATGAGGTTGAGGCCTTCCATCTGGACTGACATCTAGCAGTTGATTCAAGAAATATAAAGTTCCCGTAATATAAGTGAGATCGCGCTCATCCCGCCGCTCTGTCTCCCGATTCCATAAATGGTAACAAATTGTTCTGCGGAAGCTTTCATCCTCAACTCGATGATTTTCCACGTACAAGCCGAAGGAAGGAAGTAATTTTAATTATTTCATTTATTGAAAGAGGTAAAGTAGTTCAAGGAGACTCCCGACAATTCGTGCACATTGCAAGAAGAGAGTGTGGTTCCCCTTTTCAATTAAGTCTTTTCCTTCCTCGCATGGAAACTGTAGCCTTTCTCGATGTGGAAAGTAATCGCTTGATTGAGGCATAAGAATGGAAAGTTTGAGAGTTTCATGTCAGTGATACTTTATTTTCCATCCTACCGCTTCTCTCCTAGTTCTTAGGAACTTGAGAGGGCAAGATCATCGATTTCATGAAATTTTTCTCCATTGCTACCCCGGAGATTACTATCGCTGCACCCCTCAATGGTCATCCGATAGCTTTCCCATAGGGAATCTCCAATGGATTCAAAGAGACTGACATCCAATAGGCCATCCGATAATCCATGGATTATCTTTAGACAAGACATTTAATCATCCGAGGAGGATATACATTGGATGTCCAAGTGTCCCTGAGGGTATGTCCAATGGATTTATTTTGGTTCAAAATTGCCACTTGAGTTGCTACATGTTATGCAAGGGCACCTTAGGCATGTTTCCTGGGATCGAGGTCTGATCACCTTGCAAGTCAGTCCATACAAATCTGTGACTTCCGCAACGACTTTGGAACACAGGGTGTCCCAGAAACTCCGCCTCAAGTTTTTTTTTTTTGTTCAATGACCATTTATTATACAACATGCCCTTTACAAGAAAAGGATACAGGGTGGGAGGAGGTGGAATATACAGGATTAGTTATGGACAGATGGTGGTTCTTCATAGGTTGTTGAAGTCCAGGTCTTGGGGTCGAGGGTGGTGTGGAGGTCTTGGGGTCGGGTGGGTCCGCGGCCAGCCACCAGGTGGTGTTGTCAGGCCAGGGGTTGCTGAGGGAGGTAAAAGATATTTCAGTGGGCATGGTCATTGTGGGGGTGGTTTTTCTTGTTTTATAGTTTTTTTATTTAGTTTTTTCATTTTTATTCATTTTTATTTCATTTTATTTCATTTTATATTTTTTTATTTTTGTTTTTTGTTTTTTTGTATATATAAATATGTAAATATCTTATAGTAATGATTGGAGGGAGGATCTAAGGGTCAGTGGAGGATATTTGTACAGCTAGATTAATTGGAGATTTATGGAGCTATGCAACATTCACTCATGCCATTCACACAACCTTTTGCTCACACTGTCATACGCGCATGCACACACTTTTGGAGATAAGGGGGATTGTGGAGGAGTGACTTAGCTTGGGTCATGGGGGTGTTTGAAGTCCTCCTGGGTGAAGTTATTGCGGGTTCTGAAGAACAGGACAGCTTGGGCTGACAGTCCTGGAAAGATGAGAGATGGAAGATGAGTAAATCAGTTCTTAGGCTATATGATAAAGCAGATTAACAGGGCAGCTGGGACAAGGGGGGGGGAGGGCCCTGACCATCTTCCGCTCTACGGTTCAAATTGAATAATGGATAGGTTCTTACTCTTTTATGCTTTTTAAATTTGATTTTCTTGTTACTCGTTACACTGATGTTACGGATATCATCCGGGCGTTTAGGGTCTTCAAAGTATTTAAGCGCAAGCTTGGAGGCGTACTGCTGCAACGGCTCTATTTTGGACTGGTGGTAAATGTACTTCTTAGAGACATAGCCTGGGAGCCTCAGTGCATACCTGATGGCTGCTGTTTCTACTGTCTGTATTCTTGAAAAAGCAGAATCAGAACAGTTAGCCCAGGCTGCATGTCCATAAGTGAGAACCGGCCGAATGAAGGTCTTATAAAGGTGCAGTACTGTTCCTGGATTGCATCTGTTGGTCCCACTTATTATCTTTAGACAGTTGAGTTTGCGTCTAGCTTTATTTCTGAGATTAGCAATGTGTTTGGACCAATAGAAGTTGTTCTGGAAGGTGAGACCAAGAAATTTTACTGTAGGGGAATAGGGGATGACTTTGCCACCAAGTGAAAGCCGGGGGGGATCAAGAGTCTTACTGATGGAAAATAAGAGTGCAGTGGACTTGGTGGGGTTCATTAGGATTCTCCATTTAGAGCAATATTGATGGATGCAATCCAGGGCCTTCTGAGCTAATGATGGAATGTTGCCCAGCCTTGCCTTAAGACTACTTCGGATCCAGATTGCCGTATCGTCTGCAAATTGGGAAATGTTAACCCCTTTGGGGAGACAGAGAGGTAAATCATTTACATACAGGAGGAAGAGGAGGGGGGCAAGTACTGAGCCTTGGGGGACTCCTGCTGAGATTGAGAAAGATTCAGAGGTTGAGTCCTCAATTCTAACTTTAAGGGTGCGGTTACTAAGATAGGACTCAATAAGAGCTACTAGGCCCAGGGGAAGTTTATAGTTAAATCTGAGTTTATAGAGTAGGCCCCTGTGCCAGACTTTATCAAATGCCTTTTCAACATCAAAAAACAGTGCTAGAAGAGGGTAGTTACTGTTACCGGCATTCAGTATATCACTTTGCAGGCGGACAAGCTGATCCGAAGTGCACATGTTGCGCCGGAAGCCGGCCTGAGCCGGATGGAGGATGCCATTACTTTCAAGGAAAGAGGTTAGCCTATCTGTAATTATTCTCTCAAGAGTTTTACCCAGGACACTTAGGAGGCTTATAGGCCGGTAAGAAGAAGGTTTACTTAAATCTTTGTCCGGCTTTGGTATCATTGTTACTAGAGCCGACTTCCAGGTTGAAGGAAAATATCTGTAGGTGATACAAGAGTTGTATAGTTGAGTTAGCAGTTCATATAGTTTAAAAGTACCTTTCTGGAGGGCTTTGTTGTAAATTTTATCTGGTCCTGGGCCTTTTCACCACCTCGTCGATCGGCGCCTTCTATACTCGGTTGGAGCCGAGCGCTCGAATGCTGCGGGCGAGTAGCGGAATTCGGCGGAGGAACCGAGTTTACAGCACTCCAACCTCCTCCATCTTTTCCGTAGCCCGCCTGCGAATTCGTCCAGCTTCGATAAATTGCAATTTCTCGGCCTCTAATTACTCGAATTAACGATATCAGCGTCTCCAGAAGGCTTATAGGCCGGTAAGAAGAGGGTTTACTTAGATCTTTGTCCGGCTTGGGTATCATTGTTACTAGAGCCGACTTCCAGGTTGAAGGAAAATATCTGTAAGTGATACAGGAGTTATATAGTTGGGTTAGGAGTTCGTATAATTTAAAAGTACCTTTCTGGAGGGCTTTGTTGTAAATTTTATCTGGTCCTGGGGCTTTATTAGGCAGAGGCAGAATGGTTTTGATTATTTCCTCAATTGTTATTGGGCCGAGAAGCTCATGGGGGGGTTCATTGTCATCTAGATTGGAGGGGGAGAATGAGTTAATTAAGGCATCTAGTCTTTTCTCCACCATGGATGCATTTGGAGGGAGGGAGGAGGGGGGTGAGACCATGGTGGCACCCAGGGAGGCCGCAAAGATGTCGGCTTTTCCCTGGGAGGTTGTTGATGTTATGTTTTCATGGTGGAGAGGCCTAGAGGAGTTATTGTTAGGCTTGCCTATTCTTTTAAACAGTTTCCAGAAGTATTTGGGATCAGTTTCTTCATCAAGAGAGTTACAGTAGTTGTCCCAGTAATCATTAGCATCTATTTTAAGTTGAGAAGAGATTTCAATGTTGAGGTCCTGAATGATCCTCTTGAGGCAAGGTGCCTTAGTTAAATGGTATTTACGTCTAGTGGCCCTTCTTTTCTTAATTAAGGAAAGGGTGGCAGGGGAGATCTGGTAGGGTTTGGAGGTTTTTGCTGTCAGGGTGGGGATGGAATCTTCCTGGGCAATTAGGATTGCTTCAGAGATTAGTTGGGTTGCTGTGAGTATGTCAGTAGGAGAGAGGATAGAGAGAGAGTCCGGGAGACAGGTGTCCAGGGTCATTTGGAATCTGCACCAGTCGGCCTTTGGGAACTTTGACTCCATGACCTTCCCATTATATTTGGCTTTTATTCATTTCGAGGGAAACTTTGATTCTCCATATACAAAATTAATTAATAACGTCTTTTATCCGGGGTTCTTTGGGTTTTACCCATTTCTGACATGTAATCAGTGATCTTCATTTGCTTTTTAAAGGAACTAGCAACCAAGAAATGGAAGTCCTCCAATTTGCCAATCGCCTCGAACGAGTCGACTGGCACTTCCCCTCGCGAGAGGAGGAATTTTCGCACAATCGACAGTGCTTTATTGGGATCGCTCAAAGATGGCGGTAGAGAATTCAACCTTCTTCGACAGTCCGAATCAAGTGCACCTTCTCTTCGAACGTTGGGGTTTTCAGTTTCCTCTCGAGTGGGCTCATTCCACACTAATGGCGTAAAAGAAATAGAATACGACTAGATTGGCTCGAAGTAAGAGCGATAGACAGACAGAGAATGCTGGAGGTTGCTTCTTCTTGTAGCCGAAGCTTTCCGGTTTTAATCCTCAAGTTTAATCCTCTCCACAGGCGTCTGTGTGGGAGGAGGGAGAAGCGGAAAAAAAAAACAATAGAAACAAAAGAACATCCTCCTGAACGGGTTTCTTGTCATTCGTCCTTTTCAAAAAATCGAAAGGTCAGGAGTCAGGAGAGTTAGTGATGTCAAGAGGCGATTTCGCCCATTTCGATATCACGTGTCGAGGTCGAGCGTTCCTTAATTTTAGGGTAGGCCTAACCCTCTTAAAGCTATATATTTTTGTATTTTTTTTTTTTTTTTTTTTTTTTTTTT